>JAOTRO020074672.1:0-14375 GCA_028566515.2 Pyracantha coccinea | reverse complement strand
CTCTAGGTTGACAAGGTCCTTTTTGTAGATATGATCTTCGGACCTCATCTCTCATATTAGCATCATAATCTATCATTTGAGTTCTTAATCCAGGATCCGCTTCAAGATTACCCAAAACACCATCTAACTGACTTTGTCTTGAACTTGGAGTTCTTGAACTACCAACAGTATTTGAACTATCAACATTATTCGAACTACCCGAACCCGATGCCGATGATGACTTTCTCTTAAAAAACCGTTCCATAATAATTCTACATATACAAAATATTCAAAATAAATACTCACAATATAAACAAACCATCAACATAATCAAAATAAAAATGAATTGGATTTCACTTAAATTAAATATATTCTACATATACAAAATAATGAAAATAAGAACTCACAATATAATCAAACCACCAATATAATTCAATTAATTAATCAAGAATCAAGAATTCAAATTTTTCAATAAGCATACAAATTATTCAATAAATAAAAATTCAATAACTCAATAAGCATACAAATGATTCAATAAATAAAAATTCAATTCAACTAAGCATACATGAATAAGAATACTTGTATACATTATGGAATAATTTAATTAATCAAGAATCAAGAATTCAAATTTTAATTTTCACCCAAAAAAAATTAATTAGGGTTAGGGATTATAAATTTGGGAATTAAAAAATTTACCTAAAGAAGGGCTTTGAAGGCTGCAAGTGCAAGCTGTGGCTGAAGAGTGGTGCGTGGCGGCGACTGGAGTGGCTATTTCTGGTTGGAGGAGTGCCAACTGCCAAGTTGCTGCGCAAGGGGGAAGGGCGAAGGGGGCTGGGCAGTGGGCAAGTTTGCTCTCTGGGCAGGGGAATTGAAAATGAAAATGGGGAGGGGTCGGATGGAAGAAGGGGGACATGCGGTCCCCCCAATTTTTTTTTCTTTTTCAAACTAATCAAAACGCACCGTTTTGATTTTTTTTTCTAACCAGGTCCAAAACGACGTCGTTTTGGCCTGGATGTTAAAAAAAAAAAATTCCGGATCAGCTGCGCAGCAGCAGAACCAGAACACCGGAGGGACCGAGGGAGGGGGTAAAAAACCAGTCGAGTTTCCGACGAGGGGAGGGGCTGAACCAACCCTCTAGGCGTATTTTTTGGTGATGGGAGTGGCGGCGGGCACTCCTCGCTGCTACGTGGCTTCACCACTGGCGCCAGGCAGCCTCTTCTTCTCTCAGACATTTCGTCAACCACTTGGTGTGCAGCTCCAAGGGGTCAAACCAGCATCTCCAAGGATTATTTCCATGGCTTCCAAGGGGTCGTGCAACCCCATTGACCCCACTATGGCTCCGCCTCTGCCTGTGAGGCAATCTTATAAGGTGGGGCACCAAAATTTTAGATTGGAACCTTGTTAATTTGAAACTTTGATTAAAGGACAAAATATTAATTTCAATATTAAATTTAATATTGAAATATGATATATATATATATATATATATATTAACAAAATGTTTTATTTTTATTTTTAAATATGAGAGTACATTATAGATAAAAACAGGTGAATAAATTTTACTTTCAAAAAAAGGAACATTTTTACATTAAAAATTGGGAAATACAATCGAACTAGGATAGGACACTTTATGCTTCATATGCTAGTTCGATTGTCTTTCCCTCCTTCCTAGGTTAAAAGAAAAAAAAACGATTTATTTTACTTGTTTAATTTGAAAATGTAATTTTGTATGTATCACATTTACGAATCGCATGATTCACACCTACAGTTCTATATTTAGTACCATCCTTCATTCCATCAATGTGGAATTAATTCTCAACACACCCTCTCTCGAGTGAAGAATTTCAAGTCTATGCATAGGCAACCCAAATGGGGTGACGTGGAACACGTGTGATCATTATTAGGCTTCACACATGAGATAACCTGCTTTGATACCATAAAAAAAAGTAGGGGTTTTACCATAATCAATTGGCAATACAAAGAATAGCCTAACTTACTTGTAAGTCCATGTAAGATACCTCCTCCCATCAATATGAAATTTATTCTCAACATGAACGGTTTTGGATTTGTCTAATTTTTTACAATGATAATCTATGAAAGACGTACTAAATTTAAGACAGTTTAGATGGTTGAAAAAAATTACTCAAGATTTTTTTAGGTTCAAATTAAAACACCCTTCTTTTTCTATACGTAAATAGCGGATGTGTTGCTTGAATTTCGTATCTCTAAAATCTTGTAACATAAATTCCACACAAAAGAAAAGTTCATCTCAAACCCCAAATGGACAGCATCCCTAACTAAACCAGCATTTACCATGGCATGGCCTCTTCTTTAAGTTCCACTTCTGCTCTGCTCAAATTGAGCTCTTGTTTCTTTCACTCATTTTTTTGAGAAGCTCAAGCTTTTCGGGTCAATTTGATCTACTCGGATCGATATTGTCCTCCCGTTCTCCTCCTCGGTCCATTTGATCGATTCCTTCTCCAGTTGCTTCACAATCTGCACAACAAAAATTGCAAAAGATATGTGTAATTAAGTTTTCATAAAGCATATGGAGTCATAGTGCATGAAGAAAAAAGAAGCACAAAGTGTTAAGCGATCTGTTTTATGATACATGTGCTCTTTTCCATACCAACTAAAGGAAAAACAGTTATATTATTGTGACCAATTTCAATCAATTGTATTTGTGTATGTACAAGGATGAAATAGAAAACCTACTTGAAAATTACGATAGCGATTTCACCACATGATAAGATTTTCTGGTACTAACTTTCATTAACAGCAGAACCAGACTCAATTGTGCATTTGTAATTTTGAAGTTGAAGCTCAAATGAAATGCTGAAAACTTTGCAACATGAGCTTGATGATAAAGTCATACCAGTCGTCTCCGGGCCCCTCCTGTTGTATCTTCATCATTCGATCCCACTATGACCCGAAGATACTTGAAAGCTGAAAAAAATGCAAATTCATGCTGTCCTTGATTCTTCTTAATAAATGGGAGATCCAAAGTCATTCCATCTTGTTAATTTCATTTCAAGAAAACATGATGGAGGGTCATGATGACCTACCTGGGATGCCAGAGAGATAGGTTAACTGAGATCTTAGAAGACGTATAGCTTCCTTGGGCTCGTGGTTATGCAAGTCAAGAGACACATCATCTTCACTGCATTCAAATGATCACCTGTTAGACCATCTTAGGAGGCGGAACACACATAACTCATGGATCAAGAGTAGTGTACATTTCGCACCTACTCTGAGCTTGAATAAGCATTTGAACAGATTTTTCGTCTGCTTCCCGTGCCATTTTGTTAAAGTCATGTCCCTAGAAATTCCAAAGAGCATAAAATATATCATTATAGCCTCTAAAATTAAGGGGAGAAGGGAAAAGCAAGTTTAGAAGTAAGGCATTTAATGATAATGTCTATTAGAACACAAACAAGGAAGCGCACAGCCTCCATCTACTAAACGCATGTGCATCTGAAGATACACAACTGTGCCTAGACTGCCTTGTATTACTGTTACTTGTATTATGCAAGAAGGGCCAAAAGAACAATTTAAAAATCAGATTTCGGTTCACAAACGCTCGACATAAAGCTTTATGTGAAGCAAACATATGTATCACCTAAATATTTCCCTGCATTCCCATATTGGAGAGAAGCCTATAGGGCTTAACACTACAACATCCACTACATTGTTGACCCACAAGTAACAAGAATGCTACACAAAGGGTCAGACTCAAGTAAAGCCATATAACACAAAAAACTTAATATTTTGATCACTCTATTAAATAAACTGTTACAGTGCTTCTGAAGGAACAACGATCGGAAAACAGAGATTCTAACTCAAATCACTATAAGCTGGAACGTAGATTATAAGAACTTTGTTTATTTAAAGTTTGTGTATTTAAAATTAAAGCTTAATGAGAACAAGTAGCACAGTTAATTCCATCTTTAAGTATTAAATCACCAAATTAAAACAAAAAATATATACCTTCTCTAGCAGTTTGTCTGAACGTGCACGATCACCCTCACAAAATGCATTCAAAGCCTGCAGAGCAAGTGGAGGGATTAATATTCACCTATGCTAAACGACAATAACAATGATTAATGCATTAGGAGTGTAAACCAACAAAGTTGATGATGAAAATAAAATGTAGACAAGAAAATGCTCAGACTGATTGGGCAATCATATCTCCCTTTTGTCAAGAGTAACAGACCACCATTGTGGTCTCCTTGAACATTCAATAAAATAACTTCTGTAACTAAACTTCCAGAAAGTTAACAGAATAAGAATCTTACAGCTTTATAGTATTCCTTCATTGTGATCCAGTATTCTTTCACAGATTTACGTAGAACCTCATAGCTATTATCATCATCTCCATCTAGAGAAGGCAAATGCATTACAAAACTTTATACGGAAGAAACAGAAAGATAAATAAAATCCTTAGTCAACCACCATGGAAAACTGAAATGAAGCCATAAACAAATCAATGGTTCCTTAAGTACCCATGATTACTAATCAATAGCTAAAGGTACCCCATAGGAAAGAATCAGATACAGGGTTAGAGAATTAAGAAAGAATTTAGAAGAACGAAAATCTTGGATGAGAAATTATTTGAGTAATGAAAGGAGTAAAGTTTGTACCTGCCCCGGAAACTCCTTGTGGTGCTAGTGCTACAGTAGCTTTACATTCTACAACCGTGTCTATAAATGATTTAACGACGTATCCCTTAAGTCCCTTGTATTTATATCTTTTCACTTCCCTCGATGGGAGACTTCTTTTACGTGCATATTCAGTTCTTTCAGGAACATGAAACAACGCTTGTAAAACCTGTTGGCTAAGAAGCCCATCTCCTTCTCCTACTGGTGATTCAGATAAATCACTGCAAGCGTGGAAACAAAAACAACTTCAGACTTCTAGCTTGTGCAAAGGGAGAGAGATGAAAGAAATAAGTAGTTCATTCTAAGTTAAAAGCACAATGAGGCTCCTCTAAAGTCTAAAGTGAACTGGCAAAACTACCAATAACAACATACCTATGGGCAGAATGTTGATCTGGACGCTTCTCTGCAGACTGTTACAGGAAAGGCTTCAAATGAATAAAAAGAACAAGAAAATGAAAAACTATTGCTGGCTACTTCATGTGTAAATTTGAGTTCTAACATAGTGAACCGCAGCAGACCGATCAAAAGCTATCCCATTAAGAATGAATTCTTTTCAATCATGGGCCACAGAACTTGTTCCTACTTCTGACAGCCTCAGATCCTACTTTAGTTTGCCCTACCTATCCTACATATCAAGCCTGATTAAAAGTAAACATTATGCCACTAAACATGGTGAAACTGTCTCAATTGTATTTCCAACATGCTAAGGGATTTTACCTTCATTTGATCAATTTCTATTCCTTGCTCAATTAACAATTTCTCGACTGCCTGAACCTTTGGTAATCATACTTCCGTGATTGGTTGGAGAATGCAGTAAAACTAAAGCTTACCTTCAAACCAGCTAAGCCGACAACATCATCAGACTTCTCCAATGTTGATGCTGACATGAAAAGAAGATTCTCCATGCTCTGCAGAATCAAAATATCAATTCTTCAAAATTGATGACAAAGATTAAAATTTTGTGTGGTAAAGAGAAGAAAACGATTCTTTCCAATCTTAATTTATACATCAACAGAAAATATATGCAATTAGAATTGAAACATTCAGTTACAAAGAAAACCAAGTCATCAAGGAAATAATTAATTTTTGGAATAATTTACAGAAAAACTGTGGTACTAATACTTTATCAGATTTCATGCATAGTTTCATTTATCATAAGACTCGGAGAAAAAGATTACTATAGAAGCTGTAATGTAAGAAGCAACATAAGAATGTACATTATACCTTCTGCACATCATATCCACAAAGGCCTGCATTCAATAAAATTCACAATTAAACGTTTTGTCAACCTCAAGAACATCATCAGGAAAATATTTTTACAATACAAAGGCAAAACTGACCTACCATTTGTATTTAAAATTTAACCCTAATGACATCAAAGCACTAATAACTAAAGAACCTGAAAATGCCATTTTACTCAATGGTAAAGATATATCAGAATACATTCATATTGTTCAATATCAACAGATTGAATATTCCAATATTCATAACACTCTGTAACTCTGCCAAATACCCGCAAGTCCGATTAGGCAATCAATTTGTCAGTTGCCTATAACCTAGGCACGTCTCCACAACTAGCTTGAGAGGTAATGGCTGACCAGAAGAACCAATAAACCTAGAACTGGAAGAGTGAAGAATATCATGAAGATATTTAAATTTTCATCATCTAGAGCAATATTTGAAATTCAATGATATCATGACCATGTATTCATATTTTCAGACCATAGTGATCCAAATTGTATTTTTTTTTATTAGTGTTAAAGGCAACAAAGGGACTCGAGGAACTGTCAAGTTGTATTTCAATTTCAAGAGGTACATGCACTTGACATGTTATCCAAAATGACAGATTCCAATGTGATATCGACAATTATATTTTTCATTGTCTCCTGTTTAAGTAATATGATGAAAAATAAAATGAAAAGTGAGCCATATTCTAGAATAGTATTCCAGAAATACTAAAGAATTTAGATTTCTAAGGAATAAGAAGATTTACCAAGAACTTCTCGGATCACGTTCATATCAAGTTTAAAGCCCTCTCCAAGCATTTTACACAGAAATTCTTCAGCATCAGCATGCAGTTTGCTGTTTGTTGGTGGCGTGGTTGATTGGACTTCTTCACTCCATATCGCAGAGGCAGGCACTGCTTTCCAATCTAGTTTTAATGGTTTCTTCACTTCAGTATATTCAATTGTTGATGCTCTGGGCCTACTGTACCCCTTTCCAATCATCCCTGAAACAGTACCCACTGAAGCAGAAAGTTTTTTTGACTTCAATGCTCTGGTGTTGTCCATTCCATTGAAGGGATTCTGAATACTTTTGGCGGTTGACACACCTGCATGAACTGCACTTGCAACGTCCCGTCCAGATTCCAGGCCTTCCAAAGAAGTTGTGCTTGCACCCTCAAGCTTAACTTTTGAGCAACTAGCACCGTTTGAGGAAGTTAAATGTGATCTGCAAAGAATTTGACCAGCCATTTCTACATTGCACTTCGCCTGGCAGTATGCGGAGGCTATGTCCTTAAGAGAAACCATTGAGCTAAATGCTTCAAGCAAATACTCCAAGTCCCTTCTCTCGTCATCACAGCTTGCAGCCGGAGCGTTAAGTGCTTGCATTGTAACATATGCTTCACAAATAAGAAGAACAACAGAATAGCAACGTTAATGCATAAACAGGAACTCCACCATGACACGAGATAAGATTTTCCAAAGTAAGGATTTGTAAATAGAAACCAAATGTGGACATAAAAATGGAAAGCAAGTTCTCAAGCTCTCAATTTTATATTAAATGCAAGCTTGTATGTTCAAGCAGCAACCCCAGTTTGCATCCACAACTACTAAAAGGACCAATAACTACAATCAGGGACACAACAAAGAAACTTGTAATTTTAATCCCTCCCTTTCCCTTCTCTTATTGTCACACGATGCAACGCTTGCATATAAATTTTCGAGCTTTGATTTTCTTGCATTTTACAATTATAGAACCGCTCGAATACCCTGTGCTTTCGTTCCCCTTTTTACTACTCTTCAAACTTAAAAAAAATCTTTACTTTCTACTTCCACCACAATTCCTTGACTGAGCTTACCAAACAAATGCATCATGTACGTCAGTATGTGCTATATACCAAATTCCACACTCATATCATAGGGGATTCGACGTGAAAAAACAGAGTGCTGGCTGTCAACTATCTAACACATTCCCCCTCCTTTATCCGGGCTTGGGACCGGCAGCGTGCGATAAATTTACACAGGAAGAGTTTGTAAAAAAGCCGCGAATTCGGAATAGCTCTCAAGGACAGTAAAATATCAAAACTAGATGTATGTATGTATGTATGTATGTATGTATGTATGTATGTATGTACACGTTTACATACACACACACACATATATATATATATATACACGCAAACATTATGTCATTAGGTTCTTAAGTAAGAATTATGCTTCGTGATCTGTACGGACACATGCGCTCACATTATGTAGTCATGGAATCATCGGCTAGAAATACATATTTCAAAATATAATCCAACGCAACAGTAACCAGGGTTTTAGTGAACGATTTTGGAAAGAAAAAATTAAAAAAAAAAAGGGAAAAATAATAATATTTTGATGAATGGCAGTGCAGAGGATGAAACGAAAGGTCGGTTACCTGAAGAAGATGGAGCGATGAGAACAGAGAGAGAGAGAGAGAGAAAGCCCTCTTTCTTTCTCTTTCAAAATTCAGGCTTTCTTTCTCTTTGTGGGAAGGCGTTTTGCCTCTATCATGGAAGAAAAATGGAAATAGCAGAGTGACTGTAGGCAGCATGACAGTACGAGAGTAACACGCGATTTCAAAATTCTGCGTCCTACGCGCTTCTTTCTTTGGACAAAACGGCATTCTCCTAATTTTCTGCACTTTGCAAATGGACTGAATTTCAAGCAATTTTGCTTGTTGTTCTCTTAAGTTTGATTATCATCAAAAACGAATTTGAATCATATTATTGCTAGCATATTGTAAGGTTTAATTCACCACATCCTTTTAATATAGATAATATTGTTTGTTCAAAAAAATTTGCAATCCATTTTTATCAACAAATAAAAAATTTTGGCGTTTACCGGGCCTTTGTGTGGGCTATGGTTGTAGGTATGTCATGCTTATTGTCTTTGTGGTATATATGTACTGGCATTTTTCGGTCGTGTTATTAGAGTGGTGGGCATATAGGATAATAAGAACTTATCTTTATTGTTATATGTGCATAGAGACGGCAAATTAACATATTGGGTTGTTAATGAATAACTATTAAGATCTCGTTCACATCAAACTGAAACGGGTCTAATGGTTATTCATTAACAACTCAATGCGTTGATTTGCCACCTTTACGTGCATGTAACAAAAAAGGTAAATCCTTACATGGACATTGCACTAATAAAAGTTACTCATTAACAATCCAATGTATTGATTTGCTACCTCTACTATGTGTGCTTCACTCCAAGTAAATAAATTAATCATTGAAAAAATGTAGCTATTTGACACCTTATACTCATTATCTTTCTATTAGTGTCTTGTTGAAAGAAAAAAAGCTTGCAATCCATTTTAATAAATGAGCGATGGAATGTTGTTGAAAATATTTATGGATAACACTTACATCTCTCATTATGAGTAAACATATTCACCACGTAAATTTCATATTTGAAACGGTTCACTTTTTTACTTTTCATTTGAAGATATCCAAATAAATTTATTATAAAAAAAAACACACACACACGTAGGGTTGTTGTAGATTCTTTGTTTTTGGGCTACAAATTCAGATGGGCTTCTTGTAAAAACAAAACTCCAACCTCTGGTTGATTGAAAACGAAATGAAAGGAGAAAATAATGAGGAGATTTTTTAGTCAAAAAGGTCATTGATTTGTATAATTTTTTACTTTGTTTTTTAAATTTGAAATCAATAAAAATGATTTGAAATCAAAAAGGTCATTTTGGTTTTTCTTTAAAAATCTTCATTAAATAGGAATAAAATAACAAAAATATCATCAATTTTTTATCATCATTTTGGTCAATTGTTTGTTAAATTGAGGGTATTTTTGTTATTGTGACCTTTATTTAACATAATTTTTTATGCAATGATCAAAATAATTGATAATGAACAATCTCATGTGCCGCTTCTACTTATTTCAAATCTCAAGAATTAAAATAACCAGTTATGCAAATTTCATAAAGCTTAAAAAGCCTAATGAAAATTGGAGACAGCAGAAGAGCATGTGGCATTTGGCTCTTACCAGTTAAGATTCTCCCATTTCTCTCCTTCCCTCCGCCGCTCTGTCCTCCATCTCCGTCACCAAACGCTAGGTGTGTCTCCGCCAAACCAGTAAGCTTCCATTTCTATGCTGCTTCTTTTTTTGTCTGCATTTCTATGCTTTGGTGTTTGAAATTTTGATGCCATTTTGGTAATTTTTTTACTTGTTTCTGGCATGCTATGCCCAATGCCTTTTGGGTTTTTTTTTCCAATTGCAAGTTATTGATGTCTGCTATGTGTTTGGTGAATTACACATCTCTGCTAGGCTTTTCAACGAACACGTAGAGAGCAACATACTTTTGAGATAGATTACAGAAACTTTTTGTTTTTGATCTAAATTTGAGCTGAATTATGTGTTTTTACTGATTGGGTTGGGATCACTGCTGTCTGGTCCACCATATCCTCAGTAGTCTATAGCAGTGAGCAAGCATATGAAATTTTGTGAGGATTGTTGCCTCTTTAGTTTCCGAGCTTCAATTTGTATGACAATGTTGAAACTTTGCATTTCGAATTCTTGTACTAGATTATTCGATAAGCAATGAGGTTTCCTCAGTATCCAGTATTTGTTGATGCTACACCGCGATGAGGTTTTTCGGTATCCAATATTTGTTGATGCTAAAGCATTTTAATTGGGTTTGGCAGCTAGATATGGGAGGCAGAGGAGTTATTGGGGATCGATGGTCCATGAGGATTCTCTGGGCGTGTGCAATTGGAAGTGCTGTCGGTATGAGCTCTTGACCTTTCCATATTTTGATTCTTGATTCAAATAGCATACTGGATTTCCGAGTCAAATTTTTGTAAGGAAAATGCTTTGTCTGCTTTTAGTTTTACAATACTTTTGTTTCACAAACTGTCACGCGAATAATATTCATGCCACGCATAACACAACTTCTTTACGGTTGTGATTTTAGTGAGCATGGTGCGCTCCTATGTTCATTTGTGAACTAAGATGATTCAAACCAAACTAACTGATTCAATTTAATTGTTTTCTTTCATCAATTGGATTGGATGAGAAATACAAAACCCAATTATGTCTACATTAGATAAAGTATCCGCTAAACCCGTCAGGGTTTCAAACTAGTAAAACCCCAACTAGTACTATAGATAACACCAAGTTTCGTGTAATTGTTTATTCTGTGAATTTGTCTTTGTTTCAATTTCTTGGCTCCTTATTTTTTCTGATGATGATTGTGACTTCTTTTTAGGCCTATATATGGTTGCTGTGGACAGACAACTAAAGAACAGGGAACGAGCGCTGGCCGAAGAGTTAAAAGCCATGGAGGCAGAATCAGGCAGCGGTGAGGTTGTTTGACTGTTGATAAATTATAGGCAATAACTAGCTTAGAGCTTTCCAGATTTCCCAAGTTCGCATCTGTCATTTTGGCCATTGTGAGGATTATGTAAAAATGTTGTCTGTTGTTCCCATTCGGAATCCAGTTTTAGGGGTTTACCCCGCTGACAAGAATATCACGTTTCTGGTTTTTGGAGGATATTGATGTAGAAGTCGTTGCAGAGACTGTTCTCTGCACAGGAATATATATTCAAGAATGACATTTCTTTTGCGATGCATTCACACACTAGCAACATTTTCATTCCCTCTCATTATATTCGTCCCATAGCTACTCGAATAGTCCTTTACTAGAAGCAATCCACTTTGATGCCAAATTGTCATTGTTATTTTTGCTTTGCATGGTCACTCGTGTGTGCGCAGGGCTGAACCTGGTACGCTGGCTCGAAATGCATCAACAGTCAATATCAGCTAACGCTTATGTGGGCAACTGACGTAGCATCCTTAAATGCTTATTTGGTTGTGCTCATTTCTAGAGACTATTTATGTTCTTGTAACGCAATATAGTAATCTAGTTGTGTAACTCGAATCTCTGAACTAATAAGTTACCATGGGCTGCAAGTGCAAGAAATGTTCCTCCAATTTCTGCAAGAGCTAGAGTTATATAACAAAGTATCAGTAGCTAGCGCTGAAACACAATTAGCAAGTTAAAATGGAGTTATTAATTTGTTTTGGCCACTCCAAAACCCATGATCTGAACCGTTCATTGTTTAAATCCTCGTTCAACCATCGCTCGTACAAAAAATTCACCACTATCGACACACACGCCACGCGTTTTTGTCAATTCTAGTTGTATTGTGTGATGTGATCAATGAAATTGCCTACAAAAGAAGAGGTTGTCCAGGCGGGGAAGCTGAAAACAAGGTCCATTTATTGTGGCAGTACTCTGCTCACAAGAGGTTCATGACTCCAGAGAGTTCTAAAACAACTAGCAAACCTCGGAGAGGCGCTTTTGGTGCTTTTCCAGTTTCCATGTTTCATAAGCACTTTTTCATGCGGAGCACAAGTTCGCTATGTATAAATAGTCATATAACCATGCAAAGACAAGAAAACAAACAGAAAAAGATGGCTTCCTGCAGCATTGGGTTGCTGGCACTTGTCAGCTTGCTCAGCTTGAGCAATGCCCATAGGGTCCTCAAATTCGAGGATCCAAGTGGGCATGGAATGAAAATGAGAATGCAAAAACCCATGGGCCAAGGCGTTGGCATTGGCATTGGGATTGGAAGTGGAACTGGGGAAGGTATAGGCATTGGGAGGGGTTTTGGTGAAGGCGGTGATAGTGAAGGATTCGGAGAGGGCTATGGAAAAGGCATTGGAGAAGGTGGAGATGGGAAAGGATTTGGAGAGGGTTACAGAAAAGGCATTGATGAAGGCGGTGACAGAGAAGGATTCGGAGAGGGCTCTGGAAAAGGAATTGGTGAAGGTGGAGATGGAGATGGGAAAGGATTCGGAGAGGGCTCTGGAAAAGGCATTGGTGAAGGTGGAGATGGGAAAGGATTTGGAGAGGGCTACGGAAAAGGCATTGGTGAAGGTGGTGATAGAGAAGGATTCGGAGAAGGATACGGAAAAGGCATCGGTGAAGGTGGAGATGGGAAAGGATTTGGAGAAGGCTATGGAAAAGGCATTGGTGAAGGCGGTGATGGTGAAGGATTTGGAGAGGGCTATGGAAAAGGCATTGGTGAAGGCGGAAATGGGAAAGGATTTGGAGAGGGCTACAGAAAAGGCATTGGTGAAGGCGGAGATGGGAGAGGATTCAGAGAGGGCTATGGCAAAGGCATTGATGAAGGCGGACATGGGAAAGGATTTGGAGAGGGCTATGGAAAAGGTATTGGTGAAGGCGGTGATAGAGAAGGATTCGGAGAGGGCTATGGAAAAGGCATTGGTGAAGGCAGTGATGGTAAAGGGATTGGAATGGGCTATGGTGTTGGCAGAGGCTCTAGCAAAGGTGTTGGGCATGGAAAAGGCATTGGTGAAGGTAGTGGAAGAGGCGTTGGCACTGGTATTGGCATTGGGCGAGGTTCAGGAGACAGTGGATATGGGGAGGGTCGAGGAGTTGGTATAGGGACTGGGCATGGTGATAGTGGGTTTGAGGCCGGTTTTGGCGTCGGCATAGGGTCTAGTTACGGAAGCAATTGCGGTGGGGGCTTTTACGTTCCTCTCCCAGGCTACGGTTGTAGTTACCCAAGTGAGGCAAACCCAGATCACTCAATTGATTGGTACCAAGTTTGCAAGGCATGTAGTTACCCGGGTTCGCCGGGTTGTGGCTGCCCTGAAAGCTCACTTTATTGGTACCATATCTGCAACAGTTATGGTGTCCTCCACCGAGCAGGCCAGGGTGGACAAGGAGAACCCATGCAACCAGATTCATCAACAAACACACCAAATGCTGCAAAGCTACATAACTAGAGAACCTTATGGTCTGTACGTAAAAGTAAAAGCTTAAGAAAATAAAATACTCGTGCAATTCTAATGAAGTCTCTACTCACTCCACCATGTTATGCTTGATTGAATTTACAACTTAAAATCACAGAAGACGTGTATAAGACGAGGATGTTTGATCAAACCGGGCAAAAACTTGCCCCGGCGGTACATTCGTCACCTTGATAAGTAACACCAGTTAGATGTCTCATTGTCAAGTTACATTCGAATATCACCCCAAGCTCGCATCATTGATCACTAGTCAGTGACACCAAATTTCATATATATAGCTATTACATCAAGTATTTACATTCTAACTACTGCAATATCGTGTCGCATTGTTACATCCCGCGAGTATTGTATTACCTCTACGCCCTTTTTAAGTACTTTTCATGGTACATATGGGGGGAAGCAAAATATACACAATTCCTATTTCTATTACTTTCTTATTCAATTGGATCCCAAATTCTTAGTCATGCGATTTTTCGTTACCATCATTGCTGAGCAATGCTTCATTCCCTTCTAGCTGGCATTGATGCGGATCTTTGAATACCTTCTGTTTGAATAGTAAATGTAACCAATGAAGAAGAAATAGAAGCCGATGGTTGAAGAAGGGGTGTAGCTGGCGTGCTTGAGGTTTCGTTATCAACTGGGCAAGGACTGGCCGGAGAACTAGAAACCGGTTGCATTTCAATTCCAT
>JAOTRO020074475.1:0-14380 GCA_028566515.2 Pyracantha coccinea | reverse complement strand
TTTTGCATCCTATTTTTCCTGAATGTGTTATCCACACATCTTATTCTATTTCGCACTTTTTGATAATTTATGTTCGTTGATATTTTTCAATTTATCCGATCCGACGAACGAAAATTAAAAAGGAATTAAAAAGATGTGTGAGAAGTAAAATGAAGTGTGTGAATATCATACCCATTTTTTCCCTAATCTATTTGTTTAAAACATATATATGTTAGTAAACGCAGGGAAGTCGAAAATTAAAAAGGAAGAAAGGTGAATTGGTACATACATTAGGCTTCGTTTGGCGCATCATCACTGCCATCTCGTCCAAAAACTCACCCATCCCCTGCACCAATCACAAATTTTAAATCGGTCCACATGTGTATCAGGTGGGCGGCTACATTTGACGGATTTCATACAAGTAATAAATAAACATTGGCGAATGTCATCGGATTGGAACAGTTTATAAACTACCAAATATGATACAACTGAATATACAGGGATGAATGTAAAACTTGATAATAACGCAGGGACTAACCAAGTGCTTTTATAGGGATACGATTTCCGCTCACCCCAATGAAATGCATCGAGTGTAATGGGGGAGTGCGGAAATCATCACCTCTAAATAGACTCCTACTGTGATTGGTTAAATGGTCAAAAGTGAGCACTAAAAGTGTAGATAAAGCTGTAAATTCAATAATAGAGAGTCCACTAATTGAAAAGAACAAAAAATCTTGGCGTTGCGTAAGTGTTTTAACCGTGAAATTCTAATTTTTGTAATTTTAAACAAAGATCTAATAGTTAAAATATATTGTGAGTGCCGGACCTCATCAAATCCCAAGAAAAAAAAGCTTACATTGTTTTCGTCATCATCACTGCCATAGGCCCCAACATCGTACAGAAACCTCTTATTCGCGTCAGATAAAACTGTTGAACAAAAAACAGACCATACGCTTCCCTCGTGACCAATTCACTAAAAAACAATCAAAAATTAATAATTAAATGAGAATCGGAGGTTGAAATTACCAGAATAGGCTTCTTGGATGTCCTGGAATTTCTTCTTGGCTTCTTCCACGAACTCAGAATTTCCGGAGGCCGAACACCGATCCGGGTGCCATCTCTACACCAGCAAGCATATAAAAAAGAAATCAACAAAAAAATTCAATAAACTAAAGAAAAACACACAATTCCCCGAAATTCTCAAGAATCCCAGAAAAGTTTCAAACCTTTTCGATCTTTCTAACCTGTTTTGATCATGCAGTGAAAACCCATTTCCGGGATTTACATCCTGAAAACCCAATTTCCCAGAAGTTTTGAAGGAACCCAATGATGGTCAACCCCAACAAATAGTAGAAAGGTCCCATTTTTCAATGATTTGGCAAAGACCCAGAAATTCAATTCAGGAAAAGATTACTACTTTATCTCTAAATTTCAATTCTAAAAGACCCAACCGAAAGGATTGTCAAAAAGGGGTTTAAATTCAATTGTGCGAAAATGGTGATGAAATTTTGTTCAAAAAAAAAAAAATCTAACCAGTGCAAGTTTCTTATAGGCATTTCTGAGCTCCGAGTCTGTGCATTCCTTTTCCAACCCCAAAACTGCATAGAAGTCACTGCCTTTCTCTTCCCCACCCGCCATTTCTCCTACCTCCTTCCAACTCCTCCAATTCAAACCAAATCCAAAAAAAAACCTACCAAAAACAACCTTAATTTCCTCGTTCGTTTCTTGTCGACAAATTATAGGACCCAAAATCTCAGAACAAAACACAAAACACAAAGATTTTATGTCGTACGTCAAACTACATCTTTGTGATTTGCGACACGGAACCTCTAATCCAAGGGGGAAGAGGGAAGGAAAAGGACAACATGAGCAGCCTCCACCCCCCTGCAAATAGACACTGAGACCCAATTAAAAGAACACTCCAGAAACCAGCCCCATTTAAATAGTTTTTTTATTTTATTTTATTTTAATCGGTTTGGAGGATCTGTCGTGATGGACGGTTGAGAGTGCGCGAGAGGAGTTAGATATTTATGCAGATTGTGAATCCAGAAGGTTCTCTTTCTCACTGTTTCTTAAGCCCTTTTGGACGTCAACTGAAACAGACCAGGATCCTCTACGGGTTTCTTATTATGAGACCCTGGGATCAATTGATCTTGACCGTTTATTAAATATCATACTGTCATGAGTTAATGTTTTTACTTTACCATCCCTTGAAGCTTTCGATAGCAACATTTTGTAAATCTGATGCTTGGTAGAAGTCATTGTTTTTTATTTTTGTCGAACGAGAGATTTTATTAAATTAACCATCAACTGAGTTTAAACATACAATACATGTAAGAATTCGATACATTTCTATCACTGTAGTAATTGGTCACTTGCTTGATAGAAATCTTTGTTGAAAGACTTGTAATGATGCCTCAAAATTAAGAGTCTGAATTGGTTTCTAACACAACTTTCAGTGTTTGTAATCTTATCCAGTTGCAGAATCTTGCAATTCAGCGTAGCCATTAAATAAAGTTCGTTGAATGCTTTTAGTTAAGATTTAAAATTTTAAATCTATTTCTACTAATTTTTCTTTAAATTTAGGTTTTAATGTTATTCTTATGAAGTTATTGTTTGACGGAACTTGTGATATTGCATGTAGTTTAATATTCTAATGAATAGCAGGTTGAACTTTTACCTATGCGTCTTAGGTTCGAAATTTTCTGTTTTTTAAATTAATGTAATAGTTACGTATCCTTGTCTCTAACCTTTAATAGTAGTAAAATTAAAGAAAAATATGAACGCTTGTGTCATTGAATCAAGCATACCATGTTTTGATGGCCTTGCTAGTAGTATGGAGTACGCACACGCTAAAATGCCGCCTCCAATTTGGACAAGAAGTTCATACAAATGACACGAGAAAGTAAAAAGGCATGCGTCTTGTAGCTTCTAGAGAATTTTTGTTCGAGCTGTCATGTGCGATGAGATTCAATTCACATGTACGATGATGGGCGAGGTCTATCCACCTTTTACGTTTTGGGTCTACCAAAGCTGCTAGTTCAATCACTTGTGGAAAACACTTCCATCTCCTCTTCTCGAACCTGGAATTTTGACCCAAAAAATAGAAGGAATTCGGCATGTCCATAAGTTAGTGTTGATTTAGTATTTAATCAGTGAAATTTTTGACATGGGAGAAGTGAAGAACTCAAGTTTGTGCTTTGTCGGTTGCTAGGATATGAGATATGGGGAGAAAGAGGAGGAAAACAGAGGTGCATCACCCCTGGTTTTGCTTCAAGTAAGTTTTAAAAAGTAAATTTAATCTTGGCCGCACGATTTTGAACTAAATGGCCAGGATGATGTGGATCCCTCGATAAAAATTTCGGAGAGGATCTTGTTCCAAAATTGGGACTGTCTTTATATTCTGTAACTTTATGCTTTTGCCACGATGTTTTATAGTGCTGGCACGAGAATTGATGTTAAACTGTGAGGTGCATGGTAGGCCATGAAGAGTCTCATTTTTTAGAGTCTTCTTAGCATTTCTTAACATGAAATTAGTGGTGCTCAATCCAATCTAGTGATAATTTTATGGGATTTATGTTCGTCGTAATTTTTATTTATTTTTTGGTTCAAACTAGAAACTTTCATTCACTACAAATTATTAAATGAAATAGAAAACTCAAAGACAATCCAAATACAAGCATAACTCAAAAGAAAATAAAACAAAAATACCCAAACAAATAAGTCTACAACAACAAAAATCCTAAATCTAGAAGGCTGCTGCCTCCAGAGTTGTTATAAATTAGATTATGTATTTGCGTGTCAATTACAAGTGTGTCATGTTCTTACTCATAACGTTTCTATTAAGGTTTGTGTTTGTTTTGTGATTCAAATTTAATGAGACTAAGTCCATTCCTTCACTGTAGATGATAACGTTTGTTTGTTTTTTTTTTTTTTTTTAAATTAATAGGACAACTCGATAAAACAGAAAGAAGTCTACTGGGCTAAAAGAAAATAAAGGCCTATGACCTAAAGGCCACCTAAAGTGGATAGTCGAATTTTCGGGTAGTGGGCTAGAACAAGAAATGAGTTTTGTAACTGCAAAGACGTATATAAAATGAGTACATCACCACTGTATCATCGCTCTAATCCACATTTGAACAAAACAAGAAAACATTGCAATTCCAACTACCATCTTTTGCTTACATTACAAGAAGATTTCAACCTTGAATCCATACCCAAGATTAGTATTTTCTTTCTGCTAGTAATGACAATTAAGATTTAACCCAAAAGATTTCCTCCATTTAGTTCTAATTACCAAAACAAAAAACAAAAAGGGTTTACCACCAACTCCAAGGAAGTACAACTTGTTCTAATCAGTTAGTTGGTCTCCAAGCCCCAAAGCATCCCCCAAATTCATTGTCCTTGTCATTGTTCTCCTCCCAATCCCTCCCCCATTCCCCTTCCTCATCATTGCAGCAAACTCCCCATAATCTATCTGCCCATCATCATCCTGATCAATCTCCTTGATCATGTCCTCCAGATGCAGCTCCCCCAATCCAAACTCCCTGCAGGCCTGACTCAACTCGTCAATGGTGATGAACCCGCTTCCGTCCTTGTCGAAAAACGAAAACGCCGACAGCAGATTCTCCTCCCTCTCCAGCTTGTTTAAGTGCACCGTCGCCGCCAGAAACTCGCCGTAGTCAATCGTCCCGCTGTTGTCAATGTCAGCCGCCTCCATGAGATCCTTGATCTCTGACTCCATTAGCTCAGACCCCACTTTCCTCAGCCCCTCTTTCAGCTCATCGAATGTGATGCTCCCGCTCCCATCTGCATCAATCATCTTAAAAAGCTCCCTCAGCCCGCCAATCTCCTCCTCCGACAGCCGCTCCGCGATCACTCTCAGCGCCATTTTCTTGAGCTTGTTCATAGCGGAGAACTTCTTCAACCTCGACAGAACAGCCGAGTCCAGCGGCTTATCGGGCGCAATCGTGTCATCTACGATCCAAGGATGGCAAAGCACATCATGGGCAGTGATCCTTTTCCTTGGGTTTCTCTCAAGCATTTTACCGAGCAGGTCACGTGCACTATCAGAAATCCCAGGCCACGGCTCGGACTCAAAATCCAACTTCCCCTGCAAAATCTGCCGAAAGATCCCAATCTCCGTCTCCGCCCAGAACGGCGGAACCCCACTTAGCAAAATGTACAGAATCACCCCTGCACTCCACACATCCGATTCCGGCCCGTAGTGCTTCCGCAGCACCTCAGGGGCAACGTAATACGGACTTCCAACAACGTCACAAAAAGTCTCGCCGGGCTTGTAGAACACAGAGAGACCGAAGTCCGTCGCCTTCAGCGCCGCGTCTTCTTCCTCGCTGTCAAACAAGAAGTTCTCCGGCTTCAAATCCCGATGCATAACCCCGAGCGAATGACAAGCCTCCACAACCCCAACAATGGTCTTGATCAGCTTCGCCGCCTCCCGCTCGCTGTAATGCCCCTTCTTCACGATCCTATCGAAAAGCTCGCCGCCGCGGCAGAGCTCCATGACCAAATGGACGGCGGCGGCGTCCTCGTAGGTGCCGCGGATTCTGACGACGTGGGGGTGCTCGGAGAGGTGATGCATGATCTGAATCTCTCGCCAGACATCCTCGTAGTCCTCCCGGCAGAGGAGCTTGCGCTTGGGGATGGACTTGCAGGCGTAGGGGTGTCCGGAGGAGATTTCGGTGCAGAGGTAGGTGGTGCCGAACTGGCCCTGTCCAAGGACCCTCCCCAAAGAGTAGAGGTCAGTGAGGTTCTGGGTCTTGTAGGGTAGGACCCAAGTCGTCGCCTTTGATGATGCTTTGGCAGCTGGGCTTGATTTGCTGCTCATTGCAGTGAGATCAGAGAGCTCTGCTACTTTGAGGAAAAAATGGAAGATGATGACTGATGACCCAACAATTCTCACGGCTTACAACTCTCCTCTCTCTCTCTCTCTCTCTCTCTCTCTCTCTCTCTCCCCTCTGCTACAATTTCAAACTTTTTTCCTTTTTTCTTCTGAGAGAGAGAGAGGTTGCATCTGACCCAATTTTGTATTGACAATTAGTGCTGCAAGATATTTTACTATTTCTGGATTGGAATTTATCATATTTGTTTCACAAATTCAATCTCTTGCTTTTTGCAATTTTAGTGTCACTAGTTTCAAACTTTTCTCTCTCTCTATCTCTCTTTTTTTTTTCTTTTTCATTAGGAATCTAATATGGTCTATTACTTTATTGAAGGTGAATTCAATTAAGCGTACGAACAAGGATAATGACTTTGGCGGTGCATACATACTGTTATCGTCACGTATACATAATTTTAGATGACAAAGACACAAAAATAAAACGCTAATATACTCATGTCATGAAAGTTATTTTTCTAATGTTACTTGTTCATTATTTGTTTTCTCTCACATCTTATTATTTGGTATGATGTTTGCTTTGGTATAAGGAATTGAGATCCAACAATACATTATCCAAAAAAAAGGAAGAAAAAAAAAAAGAAATCTAACCCTAGTAGCAGTGTTGGTGTATACCAAATTAATGAGCTTGTTTGATTGGCTTAAAACCTTAAACTACAATTATTTAAGAGTGTTTGTATGAGCTCCCTAAGTTTTATTGGACTATGTTAGATTAATTATTAGTGTAGTAGTCCCATATTTGGTAGGGGATTAATTTAATGGGATTGCACCGGACTCACTTCGACTAACTCCTTTGCTAGGAGTTCTTAGCGTGGGCCTCTAAGAAGTATTGGATTGCTAAGACCATTGCTTCGTTTTGTCTTCGTCTTACTTAGCTTGCTTTCTCAGCTCTTTGAAAATAGTTCAGTCCGAAATAATCTGCTTCACCATAAGCAGATATTCTTACAAGCACATGTGGTCCCAAAGGCAAGGCAAGGTCTTGGGAAAATTAAATAATTTGGAACTTTTTGGTTATCAGTTCATGTATCAAGATTCGATAAATTCTAAATAATTGGAATATAAGAAAGTGAGTGTGATGAAGTGAAATAAAGAACCAATTTAATTAATCAAACATGTTAGAAAATCATGTTTAAATTAAAGACACCATTAATCGATTCAGATAAAAGAACATTACAAAAGAAAATAAAATTAATAATAACACTCGAACAATTATTAGTATGATACATACAGTATAATGATATTTCTCTTAATTTAAAAACTTTGTTAGTAATTGAATACCATGGTAGATAAGATATTCATCTTCAACCCACTACATTTTAAATTTAAACACTATCTCATCTCCTTAATATCCATGCAAAATAACAAAATAAATCTCCATATATTATACTAACCAATAGTATATATAAAAAAAAAGTATGACTTGAAGGAAAAGACAACGATTTATATATTTGTGTCGGATATGTTGTTTCCAAATTCCCCCAAAAGAAAACAAGAAAGGCCTGTCATGCATTTTCCAGATGTGAATTATGGCCAATTTACTTTACTTTACAACAATCAAAGTAGATCTTGAATGAAAGGCTGGCCATGCATTTTCAATAAGTTAATTATCACCGACTTAATATCTAATTTAAGGATACTTTTAGTCCAGTTATTCATAATATATATTTAAAGGCTTTTAGTTAAAATGATCTTTAGAATTTACTTAACTCATCATTTTGGTATTTAAGATTTGAAATCGATAGATCTGGTCCATGAGATTATCTACCATCAATCATTTGGGTCATTCGTGAAAAATCTCTATTAATTAAGAATAAAATAAAATGAAAAAATACTCTTAATTTTTGTCAAATTATTTTGACCTATTGTTTGTTAAATTAAGAGTATTTTTGTCATTTTGATCCTTATTTAACATAATGTTTCACGGAATGACCAAAATGATTGATGGTAAACAATATCAGGGGTCACTTCTATTGATTTCAAATCTCAGAGACCAAAGTGATGAGTTATGTAAATTTCATTGATCATTTTGATTAAAAAACCATATTTAAAATGTTTTTTTTTAATAAATAAAGTATCGTACTTTTGTTTTGGTCCCATAACTGGATTTTTTTCTTTTCCGCTGTCCACTCTGATTCAAGATCATTTAATAAACTCTTTAAATTTAAATATGAAAGTTAGTGATGTGATGGTGGATAAAATGTGGAACAATGAGTTAATCCTTCAATTGTTGCCTAATGACGTGGCAGATCCTATCCCTTTAAGTGACATGGAGGATGAGTTTATCTGGGGATCATCTCCTAATAGAAATTTTTTTCGGTTAAATCAGGTACATGGATTCAAATTGATGATACCAACTGTATAGCTTTCAAAGTGTTGCTCAAAAAAGTATGGAAACTTATTATTCCACATAAAGTTAAATTTTTTGCTTGGTTACTTATAAGAAATAGATTGTCTACCTGCAAAAGATTAAGCAAGTATAATCATAATGGTCAAACTCTTTGCCCTTCATGCAATACTGCAGGGGAGGATCAACTACACCGTTTTGTTTACAGTACTCATGTGCAAGAAATTTGGAAGCTTTGTAATAACCTATCTCCAACCTCGTCCATAACCAACTGGTTAATGAGGATGTCAACTTTAGATAAAGATGATCTTTCTGATCTTAGTAAAATCCTAATTTTTTGTTGGCAAATATGGAATGATAGAAATAATTTTGTTTTAAAACAAATTAAACCTCTTTCAACTCGTTGTTTGATGGCAACAACTACAACCGGTAAAGAGTTGTTGAAGGCTAATTTGAAACAGAAACCAAGGAAGACTAAGATATCAAGCAACACCATTAGTTGGAAGGCTCCTGCAGAAGGCATTTTAAAGCTTAATGTTGAAAGAATGACAGAAAGACCCAAGTTGCATTTGCAACTCTCTAGCTGTGTTGAGTTGCAGCCGCCACTTTAGTTGCTTGTAACTAGGACAAATCAATCAATCTATCTTGTAACTTGCTTCTAGGGCTAGCTGTTTTATCCATTGGTTCCTTCAGTGGCATGTTGCCCTAGTTTGTCCAAAGGCTTTCAGCCTTGCTCGGTCTCACTTTAAGAGCCTTTACTTGTAAATCAAACATATGATGAAATACATATCAAAAAGTTCAAAACAAGATTTCAATATGGTATCAGAGCAGGAACCTTAATTGGCCTACTACTGATTGATTCACCATTGTTATTCTTTCTTCTGTTTCTTTAAAATTATGGCAGAAGACAATACAGTTATTTCAGAGGCTACCAATTCCTCTACTTCATCTCTCAGCGTAGTTCATGGTGAAATCAATCCAAATCAAAAGCTGTGCTCAGTTTTGCTAAATGAATTCAACTACATTCCTTGGTCTCGGGCTATGACCCTTGCCCTAGGAGGAAGATCGAAGTTGGGATACATCAATGGTAACATTGAACCTCCTGCATCTATCTCTCCTATGTACGATGCATGGCTGTGTAATGATCAGTTGGTCATGTCCTGGGTTCTCAACTCCATGGAGCCCAAGTTATCCGAGCTTTTTAGCTATTCAGAATCTGCACATCTTCTTTGGGAAACAATCAAAGAGATGTATGGAAGCCAAAACAATGCTGCTCGAGTTTTCCAGCTAAAAAATAACCTTGCTAGTCTGAAGCAAGGTGATCAGGCCTTTGTTCAACACCTTGGGAGCTTGAAGACTATGTGGAATGAACTTGATCTGTATCGTCCACATACTACTGATTCTGTTGTACTCTTGAAGAGAGCCGATGAAGACAAGGTTTTCCAACTCTTAGCTAGTTTGGGATCCGAATATGAAGACCTTCACAGCCATCTCCTAATGACTCATGAGCTTCCTTCCTTTGTGAGTGTGTGCCATGCTGTCTAACGAGAAGAAACTCGCAGGAAAGTTATGGAAGTTGATATCAAGCATAACTTAGAGGCTAGAGCCTTCTCTGTCAACCACAAGCCTGGAGACAAGCAGCGGTTCAAAGGAAAAATATCAGAATGGCGTGAATGGAAGTGCACTTACTACAATGGAAGTAGGCATATGAGAGAAAAATGATGGATTTTACACCCAGATCTGAGACTAAAGTTTGAGAAAGAGAACAGGTTCTCAAGAGACGCCAAGGGTCCCTCACCAGCCAAAGCATACCATGCAACCAGCTTACCAACTGATGGACTGGTAAATTTCACCTCAAACCCAGCTACCTTGATCAATGAGTTTGCTGCTTATATTCAAAGGAAGAGAGGAAGTCTTGGGAGTGAAGACAAAGCAACTCAGAATCCCACAGCATTACTTGGCCAGTTCGCAGGTTTTTTGGCTGATTCAGAAAGTGTGCAGCAAGGAGATATCCCATGTATAGTAAGTGCTCTCTCAACAGCCCTTAATGTAAATATTTTTCATAATTGTTGGATTATAGACTCTGGTGCCACTGACCATATGACAAATAAGTATTCTAGCTTGCATAATTTTAAACCTTTACAAGAAGCCAGCCGTGTGTCTATAGCTAATGGTAAGGGGGAGCGTGTCTTAGGCAAAGGAAAAATCAGTTTAATGAGTGATAAGGTGAAGTCAACTGCACTTTTTGTTCCTTTTTTCCCTTTCCAACTTCTGTCAGTTGGAAGAATCACAAATACCCTAGATTGCCTTGCAATTTTCTCCCCTCACAATGTTGTTTTTCAAGATCGAGTCACCAAGAAGAAGATTAGTGAAGGGTTCTACTTGAATGGTTTGTACTATCTGTCAAAGGATGTCAATGTTGTCCAATAGTTTATTGCCAGCTTAAGCATTGCACAAGAACACCAACTTTGACATCAACATTTAACTCACCCTTCATAACCAGTATTGTCTGTTTTGTTTCCAAATATTTGTAAGGATTCACATGATTGTGAACCATGTCAACTCTTAAAAGCCACTAGGCTTCCTTTTGTAACATCCAAGTCTCGAACTAGCAAGTTATTTGAAATAGTTCATTCTGATGTATGGGGTCCTTCTAGGATTGAATCAGTTGAGGGTTACAGGTACTGTGTTACCATTGTTGATGATTACTCTAGGGTTACATGGTTGTACCTTTTGAAGTTTAAGAGTGAAGTGTTTGATGCCCTTAAAGATTTTCACAAGCTAGTTACAAATCATTTCTCTACTAAAATACATACGCTAAGGTCAGACAATGGCACTAAGTATACATCCAATATCATGTCAAATTATTTAAGCATCCATGCCATTATGCATCAAACCAGTTGTGTGGGTACACCACAAAAAAATGGTGTAGCCGAGAGGAAGAATCAGGATTTATTGGAAACAAACCCGATCTCTAATGTTTCAAATGAATATGCCTAAAAGGTTTTGGTCTCACGAAATCCTTTTAGCCACCTACATAATTAACAGGTTGCCAAGTAGTGTGTTGAACTCTAGGTCTCCATATGAAGTCATGAAAGGAAAAACCATTGATCTCTCACACCTTAGAATATTTGGATGCATTTGTTTTGTTCATATTCAAGCTGTTTACCAAGACAAATTGGAACCATGAGCAACCAAGTGTGTGTTCAAAGGCTGGCTATTCTAGCTTTCAAAAAGGTTACAAGTGCTACAATCCAAGTACTCGCAAGATCATTGTATCCAAAGATGTGAGATTTGATGAGTTCACTCCTTATTTCTGCAAGAATCCAGATGCAACTTCTTATGGGAGACCCTCTTGGAACTGTTTTCTTTACCTATTCCAGCTGAAGTGCATGAGTGCAGTACATCATTGTCGTCTAATGATCCCATTGCTGAGCATGAAATCAGAAATGCTGCTGCTAAATTAGGGTCAACTCAAGATCCAAGTCAAGCAGTGATGCAGCCTGGTCCAAGGAGAAATCCTACCAGAGATCGACATCTTCCTTCCAGATTCTAAGAGTATATGACTTACAATGCAAGGCACCCTATTTTGAAGGCTGTCACTTATCAAAACTTATCTCAATATCATGCCACATTTCTAAGTTAGCTGTCAACTGAAATTGAGCAAAAAAACTTTCATGAAGCCATAGATAAACCTATGTGGCAGCAAGCTATGAGTGACGAACTCAAGGCCCTAGATGACAACCAAACTTGGAGTGTTGTTAAGCTTCCAAAAAGAAAGAAAGTTGTGGGAAGTCGCTGGATCTACAAGACTAAATCTCATTCTGATGGTTTAGTTAAAAGGCATAAAGCTAGACTAGTAGCTAGGGGATTCACTCAAACTTATGGCATTGACTACAAGGAGACCTTTGCTCCAGTTGCCAAGATGAACACTGTGAGAGTTCTTATTTCTGTGGCAGTTAACCATAAGTGGCCATTGTTCCAAATGGACATGAAGAATGCATTCCTTCACGGTGAACTTGAAGAAGAAGTGTATATGAAATTACCACCTGGTCACTCCCAAGAAAATGATTCTAATATGGTTTGCAAGCTTCATAAAGCCATATATGGACTTAAACAATCCCATTGGGCATGGTACTCCAAACTAAGCTTAATCTTTGAAGCTGCAGGTTTCAAAAAAAGTCATGCTGACTCATCCTTGTTTGTTCGAATTGGTATAGTTGACAAGCTTGTTGTGCTCATCTATGTCGATGATTTGATCATTATAGAAGACAATATTGATGAACTCAATGCTTTTAAGGAATCCTTTCATCAACAATTTGCCATCAAGGATTTGGGAGCTCTCAAATACTTCATTGGGATTGAAATGGCAACCTCCAGTAAAGCCCTATTCTTATACCAAAGGAAATATGTTCTTGATCTTCTTGAAGAAACCAACATGCAAAACTCAAAACCTGCTCGTACTCCTCTTATCAGCAAGCTCAAGTTGGAGCTTGAAGGTGAACCTCTCACTGATCTAATGATCTATCAAAGGTTGGTGGGAATATTAATCTATCTCACTATAATAAGGCCAGACATTGCCTATGTCGTGAGCCTCATTAGTCAATTCATGCACGCTCCAACCTCATTTCACTGGGACATTGCTAAAAGACTACTCATGTATCTCAAGGACTCAGTGCGAATGAGCATTCTTATGAGTAAAAATGATCCATATATCATTATAGGCTACACTGATGCTAATTGGGCAGGTAACTCGCTTGATCACAAATCCACCACAGGTTTTTGTATCTTTATGGGAGGCAACCTAGTCACTTGGAAAAGTAAGAAACAATATGTGGTCACTAAGTCGAGTGACGAAGTTGAGTATTGCGCTATGGCATCCACAGCTTATGAACTAATCTGGTTAAAAGGACTCCTATCAGATCTAGGCTTTCCCAGCACATAACCCATGTTCATGCACTGCGACAACCAAGCTGCCATGCACATAACATCAAATCATGTGTTCCATGAAAGAATGAAGCATATTGAAGTTGATTGTCACTATATTCGTGCACAAGTTCAATCCAAAGTCATTGAAACCGTGTTCACTCATAGCCATGATCAACTGGCAGATATTTTTACAAAAACTCTAGACTTTACACAATTTCAGAGGTTACTATGCAAGCTCGGATCAATCAATCCCCTCGATCCAGCTGGATGAGGAGTGTTGAAAAGAGGACAGAAAGGCCCAAGTTGCATCTGCAACTCTCCAACCGTGTTGAGTTGCAGCCGCCACTTTAGTTGCTTGTAACTAGGACAAATCAACTATCTATCTTGTAACTTGCATCTAGGGCTAGCTATTTTATCTGTTCTAGGGCTAGCTATTTTATCCGTTGGTTCCTTCAGTGGCATGTTGCCATAGTTTGTCCAAAGGTTTTCAGCCTTGCTCGGTCTCTCTATAAGAGCCCTCACTTGTAAATCAAACATATGATGAAATACATATCAGAAAGTTCAAGCAAGATTTCAATAGAAAGAATGTAAACAAAATGGGTTGCATGGATCTGTAGGGGACAATGTGTTTTACAATAGTTTGCATACACACTAGATTTCAGTAAAGTCAAGAGGCTTATTTCTACATGAGGTTAGTCTTCTCATAACCGAATACTGTTTAACTATGAAAAACCAAACTACCTTAGGTAGACATACAAATGTATGAGTATACATGTACATGAGACTGCTTCTTAAACAGGACCTCACAGTTCAAGTGGAAATGTCCAAGATGCAGCAAAAATATTCAAAACCCACTTCAAAGCCCCAAACGCAAAGCTAAATTCTAAATCCCTAGCCCTAAAACCCAACAATACGCCCTAGATTTATAAATTATATGATTACCACTGTTCTAAAAATCGGCCTAGGCGGCGCCTAGGCGCTGGGAGGTGGAGCCCCTCCCCGATTTTGGGCAAGGCGTTTGGAAAAATATGTTGGAAGCTAGGCGGCACCTAGGAGGCTGAGAGCTAGGCGTTCCTAGGCAGTTTTTTTTTGTTTTTTTTTTAAATTTATATATTTTTTATTAATTGTGTGCTTTTTTCTTTTTTAGTTTCATGGTGGTATACTTATGGAAATGGTGTACCTAATTGGCAAATGATGGATTTACTACAAGT
>JAOTRO020073628.1:0-14415 GCA_028566515.2 Pyracantha coccinea | reverse complement strand
GCAACGACAGTTCCCATTGTCTTGTCTTGGCGCTCTCCCTCTCCTGTCTCTTCCGTTCTCTGCTTTCACTCCTTCCTACCTCGTCCGTCCTTCTCTTGTCCTTGTTCAAACGACACCGGCACGATTGCTACTTCCCTCTAACTCCGGAACCGAAGCTCCTGTCGCAAGATTTTCGTTTGAAGGCCGTCCGGAACAACATTTTTTTACACGAATCATTGCATTATGGCAAAATTGGTTGCGAATTCGTTTGCTTTGGAGCGATGTATATCAACCTCTGCTCATCTTTCTGGCAGAATTAATCAAACAGGTAATCTGGATTGTCTATGCTACCATTTGAGCTTAATTTTATGTTAAGCATTTGCTTCCTTTTCAATTTTCTGCAACTTGTTTTACTTTGTTGTTTGTGTTTTTGATTTGGTAGAGCAATGGGTAGTGCGGTAGCAATCCAGATCCCCAATCGGGTCCAAAACACGAATGGCATGTTTCGTAAGGATAATTGAATAAAAAAGCGAAATAGAATTCTGACTATAGAATATTCTGGTGTTTACCAAACATTGGAGAATAAAAGATTTGGTGGGACCCACAAGATGAGGCACAATCCTCCAAAAGTAGATCAATTAAAATACTAGGAGCAGAAGTCATCCAATCGAAATCGTGTTCCACCGATAATCCAAAGTAGGCAAGTCTATGAGCCGCCGTGTTGGCTTGACGGCGAATGTGGGTAAAAGGATGGCCACCGCTTGTTCATTGCCCAAATCAAACCCGTCCGGATGGCCACCGCTTCCGCTTGTAATGCAGTGAAGATATCCGAAGACTTTCCACACGAAGCTGCCACAAAACTACCATTTTCATCTCTAATGATTAGGCCGAAACCGCCCACTTTACTCTCACTATTCTAGGCCCCATCAATATTTAGTTTGAGGCGTCCCGAGGGCGGAACTGCCCATTTCAAAGTGGGATGTCGGGAAGGCTTTATGTGGTTTATGTTGGCACTGGCAGTAACAAAATTCTACCACCAATGAAGAGCCCGAGCAACCACCACATCAAGACGTTCCCCATCACCATTCCAAAGCTTCCCATTCCCAGCTCCCCATATTGCCCAGCAAATCATCATGGCTGACTCGAAATGAGAGGATTAGAGAGAACCAGGGATTTCCATAGCCCATTCAAGAAATATAGCAGGGGAGAAACCCCGTAATGCTATCCCCAAGTGCGAGGACATCCATGCACATTTAGCATAGGGATATTCCTTTAAGAAATGGAGACTAGATTACGTCTGATAGTTGCACTGCGCACACACCAAATTCGTGGGGATATGGCATTTCCCCATATTTTCCTTTGTAGGACTTATATTATTACAGAGTCGCCAAAAAAAATCCTCACCTTGGGGGGAACGTTTGCCTACCAAACCTTAGCCCAAAATTTGGAAGTAAGCCCCGAGGATGCTGAGGAAGAGACCCCATTATTTATGGGGAGAACGTGCGGTATGATACGCACTTCTCATCAAGAATTTACCATTTTTCTCAAAATGCCATATTAAATGATCCAGAGAGCAGCAGAGGCTTAAGGGTATGCCACGGATCGCTTCCATTTCCGTATTGGTAAAAAGAGACCCCACCAGGTCCAGGTTCCATGTCCCCGAAAGTGAGTGAGTTGATAGACATTCTGAAGGATACAATCAGTAGGCTTTGTGGAGAAATGCGAAAGGTGGACGGGAGAAGAACCTAAGGATCCTCCCAAATGTTAATCGATTCGCCACACCCCACTTGCCATCTTAAGCCCAAACAGGCAGTGCATACACTCTTTGAGCAATAAGAAGAGTCTGGGAATACCACAACATTTATGAGACTTGAGTTTGGAAAGTACTTCACTTTGAACACTCGAGCCACTAGCGATTGAGAATCGGAGATGAACCTTCATCCCTGTTTAGCAAGTAAGCCGAGATTGAAGGCATAAAGGTTCCTAAAACCCAATCCCCCCTCAATTTTGGGAAGGCACATTTTATCCCAAGAGTACCAATGGATCCATTTCCCACCCTCACAATCATTCCACCAAAAAGAGGCTACCAACCGGTTCAAACTGTCACAGAAGTATTTTGGAAAAATGAAGCAATTCATCATGTATGTAGGAATGGCTTGGGCCACAGCCTTGACATAAAGCTCCTTCCTCACTGCGCTTACAAGTTTCCCCTTCTAACTTTGTAGGCCTTTCCAGAGTTGTTCCTTGATATAGGCAAAGCAAGCACTTTTATTCCTTCCTACCAAAGTAGGCATTCTCAAATAACGTTTACGTCTCTCTACTCTTTGCACCTCTCGAGCATTGGCAAGTTTTGATTGTATATCCCTTTTAACATCTTTGATAAAACATAATTCACTTTTAGCAAGGTTCACTTGTTGTCTCGAAGCCAATTCATAAGTGAGGAGGAGTTCGAAAATATTGTGGCATCCAGCTTTGGTTACACAACAAAAGAGTAGGCTATCATTAGCAAATAGCAGGTGATTTATGGTCAGAGCATTGGCGCATATAAAGATCCCTTGGAGTTTCCCTTCTCGCTTCCGTTTGGCAATAAGGGCGGATAGACCCTCGGCCCAGAGAAGAAAAAGATAAGGAGACAATGGGTCTTCATGCCTAAGCCCCCAGGTAAGGTGGATGTAACCCATCGGTTGACCATTCACAACAAAAGTGTAGGGGACCGTAGAGATAAACCGCATCACCAAGTTCACCCATTTCTGCGAGAATCCCATGGTGTTATGAACACTCCTAAGGTATCATCATTCGATGCGATCATAAGCCATACTTATATCGAGCTTTAGGGATAAAAAGCCATTCTTTCCTCTTCGGCACTTGGACAACCAAGTGGCAATCTCTGCCGCAAGATGTGTATTGTCCGAGATGTGGTGGCTTGGGACAAAAGCTATTTAGGTGGGGGATATGATCTGGGTAAAGATCTGTTTCAACCGATTGGCCACAACCTTAGAGGTGATTTTGAAAATCACATTGCAGAGGCTTATCGGTCTGAAATGGGAAAGATCCCTTAGGAGCTTTAACTTTTGGTATTAGAGAGACATGAGTGTAGTTTTTCTGTTTTAGCAACTTCCTAGATTGGAAAATGTTAATGATGGCCCTGGTGACATCGGTCCTAACGATCCCCTAAAACTTCTAGAAAAAAGAGGCATTCCATCGAGCCCTGATGCTTTGGAGGGGTGCATTTGGAAAATGGCCGCCTTAACCCCATCTATAGAAATTGGGGTGTCAAGTTTTCTATTCATGTCGTCGGAAATCCTGGAACCCATCAATGCAAGGACCTCTTCCCCCTCCCCCCCCCCCCCCACCGAGGTTGGGGGGAGGCAGTGAACATGTCCCCAAAATAATTCGGAACTACCTCCTTCATGCCGTGATCATTCGATACCCAAGTCCTATTTGAATCATTTAGGCCCTTTATTCGATTTTTTTTAGTTCCAAAAATTAGCTCGTTAGTGGAAGAACTTTGTGTTTTTATCTTCTTGTCTCATCTAAAGTATGTGTGATCTCTGGCCCCAAAAGGTCTCCTCCTGTCCCAGCAACCTATCAAGATCATCCAACAGATTTTCTCTTTCGACAATGGACTCCTTTAATAATGATTGGGCAAGGATGAAACCCAATTTAGATCTCACCCTTGGGATGTCATCATGTCTTCCTTTAACAACAACTTGCTACCACTTAAGAAGAGCCACCTTTGTGGCCTTAATCTTATGAACCACGTGCTATATTGGGACCCTCATCACTGGACGATCCTAGGCTTCCTTAATGACCTTTTCACATTCGTCGTGGTTAGCCCAGTACTCCTCAAAGCGAAACCCATGACAACCATTTCTCCTCGATGTTGGCTCGCCATCAATAAAGAGAATAATGGGCGCGTGATCTGAAGTGCTAGGATCCAAGTGAGTGACCCTGTCATTTCCAAAAAGATTATTCCAGCTAATAGATGCTAGAACCCAGTCTAACCATTCCTTGATGCCACCCGAGCGAGTTGTGACCCAAGTATGTTGATTGCCATCAAAACCCAAATCAAAAAGACCATAATCATTCACAACAGACCGGAATGCAAGAATCTGATTCATGGGACGGACAGGACCCCCTTCCTTCTCATGAATGTGCAATAGCTCATTGAAATCACCCCCTACCACCCATGGAAGTGAACAGCGTGAAGCTAAATCATGGAGCAGATTCCAGGCTTGGAATCTATCTGCCGTATTTGGATACAAGTAGAATCCTTAGAACCTCCAATGAAGGGGATCCCTAATGCTCCCCACCTCCGCATCAATAAATCTTTCAGAAGATGATAAGATTCAAAAGTTCAATTCATTATTCCAAAAAAGACAAAGTCTAACTATCTTGAGAACTTACACTAAAAACACTGTCAAAGCCCAACTTGACTTTCAAAGAAATAACTGAAGAGACTGAGGATTTGGTTTCACAAAGAAAAACCAAAACAGGAACTTGCTGCCTGATTAGATTTTGCAGCGCTTGAATTCCCCAAGAATTCCCAAGCCCTTGATAGTTCCAGAGTAGGATTTTCATGTTTGGCGGCACGGTTGAGCCCTGTCAGCCGTTGCCGATTTAAATTTTTGTACCCTTTGTTTCGTTAGTGAGTTTCACATATCTCTGTCTTGGAGACCTTTATAGAGGGCGTAGTAGGGTCCTCAGTGATCAGTTGGTCTTCATAAGCCATATCACTCAAGTTCAAATGAGCAGTGCAGCCTCCATAATCCCCTCGCCCTTTATGTCTTGTGCCTTTGATTTTCAGATCAGAAAGATGTAAAGGACACCCACTTTTTGGGTTAATAGCGAGTCTGGCCTTTTTATAAGAAGGAGAAACCAAGTCGTTTGGGTTGTGGCCATTGAATTGGCCAACCAAGATCGATGCCTGACTTAGGAAGGCCTCATCCACCTCAAGGATATTAGTACCCTGGGGAAAGCAGTCCATTACCGAAAACTTTGTTGGGCTGGCCCTTACTTTATCCTGGAGATGCTTATTTGCATTTTTGAAGGCCCAATGGGGAACCCTATTGGGATCGCACCAATCATTATCCAATGAAAGCCCATTTATAGCGAAGGTGAGAGTTCGATTCAAAAATTGAGTCCCGAAGCTATCCGGGTGCCAGGTGTGCTTATAGTCTGGTAACAACTTAGAGCGAGAAGACATATGTTGGTCAACAACCTCATTTGAACCGACAGCTGTGTTATAAGGGGTCACATTTTTCGTAGGCCTAGATGTGGCAGGTGTAGAGGTGTCAGGTGCAGAAATGTCAGGGGAGACAAAATGGTCAATCTTCGGAAATTGTCGTTGGGTTCCTTGTTTTTCGGTGAGCAAAAAAAATGAGTTTTTGGTAAGTCTATTTCTTCCTCCGGTAGGCCGGAGAAACCTTTAACTCCTTATTCCCACTTTCGACACCAATGGCATTCGTTGGCACCAGATTTTACAGTCGGTCATGGCATCGAAAAAAGAAATGAGCTCATTCTCGGGGGACAAGGGGCACGCATGTCTATGCTAAAACGACTGTCTCCAGATGGAAGTGGTGGTGCAGGGCGCGTGTAGCCACTAGAATGGCCAAGGCGGCCGCACCTATAACAAAAGATCGAAGCCCTTCATAGCGAAGCTGAATTGTGTAGGAACCCAATTTTGAGCACGACACAGAAAAGCAAGTAATCAAAGGCTTGGAAGTATCAAAATCCACCCTTATTCATAGAAAACACCTAAACCCAGTTACCAAATGGTCCTCCATCTCTAAGAGAGCGCCGATTTTCGACCTCAAACTTCTCGCGTTCTTTACTGTGCAAAATGTTCTCAGGATCCAATGCGCTTTTACCCAGTAGATTGCTCTATCCGCTTGTATATCATCAAGCAAATGGTAAGAAGGCCATAATTTCACTGAAAACATATAGTCCCTAATGAACCAGGGATTTCCTTCCAGGAGCTTCCTGGCCATGGCTTTTTCTCCTACCATAATTGCGTATATGTTATTTTTAGCCTTGGAAATCCTCACAACTCCCATCCTGTTCCAAGCAAATTTCATGACTTCCTTTACCACGATTTGTGAAGGTTTGTTGTCAGCAATGAGCTTGCCGACAAGGTGGATGTTTCTCTGAAATCTTTCCTCAAGATCGAGTCTATCCTCCAATGTGATGCACTGTCCATCCAACACTTCCTCTTCATGATCCATTTCTCAAACTGCAGAGCCCAACCCCAGCAATAAACTAAGTAGAGAAACAATCCAGATAGGATACTTAGCATCATAGAAATAGGCTGCACAAATTAATAGGCATAAATGCCTATGTTGGGATTTTAAAAATCTTCGCCATTTTCAGAAGGAACAACATGTGGGGAAGCAATTGGATATCCTACAATTTGGTGGGGATTGAATTTTGGGTTATTAGGGAAATCATAATGAATTTTTCCTCCCTATTATACCCTCACTTATTTCTAAAATTTCAAGATTCCTTCGCATTAGCCCAACACTAAATTTTGTTTTCTCAGCCAAGAAAAAAATAAAATAAAATGAAAAGAATTATAGTTTTTCTCACAAAGTTAAAATAAAATAAAATATTACCAAAAAATAAAAAAATTAGCACATAAAATAGATTACTAGTAAATTTTGAACCTGCTTCCACAAATCAATTGATTAGCTTGGATGAGGATAGTGATCTTGTTCTTATGAGACGCAACAGTAAATTTTCACTTGTAGTGGTTGATTTGTTTTGAATTTACTGCTTAACTGAAACTAGTAATTCTTATCGAGTAAATGCCACTTTAGTTCTTTTGGTTTTGTTTTGTTTGCTCTACAAATTCATCCAAAATGTGCAAAAGTATCTAATTCAAGTGTCGGTTACAAGTGTCAGTTTGCATGTAAATTTCATTATTGTTGCTGTTGTTGGTTTTTATACTGGTTTTAAGTTTTGTATATTTGCAATGTGTTCATACCGACCCTTCAGGTGTGGAGGGCAGAACTTGTGTGTTATCTGATTTTTTTTATTGCATAAGATGTTTACATCATCTGAACTCCATGGAACTGTTTATTTTGAGCTTGGTGTTGGTACATGTACATGAATAATATCTATCTTAAGGATAACTAATTATATTGTATCTGTTAGTCAATGATTCGTTAGCATTCATTTCAAATTTAAGTCAATGCGTGTTCATGAATTTTTAGAGATTATATATACCTCAAATTGTGGGTAGAGTTCTAAGTCTTTTGTGCTTGCCTTTTTTATTTTTAAAATAGAAATCCTGTATGCCTTTAATATACCAAAAGTTTAAGATTTGAAGCAATTGTTATATGGAGTGGGCTTTGATTATGAAAAGAATGGGTGTCAAATTGAACGATAACTACATTCTTATATTGGTTTTTTTTTCCTTTCTTTTTAATAATCCCTCGTCTGTTTCATAATTATTAATGTCTATCATTTAAGTATAACTGGGCGTTGGTTTTTTCTACATCAGGTTTTATACTTAGAGTTGGAAAAGCGCTACAACTTCAGTCTTGACGATCTCAACATTGTTGCAAATCATTATTTACATTTCCAAAGCTTTCTATGGTTAGAGTGGGTAAGCAATGTTCATGTATCAAGATGCACTGGTATCATGATTGGGAAGTTTGTTTTATCGTTTATTTTTCATCATTTTGTTGGGTTTTCAAAGGATGGTGAATGTGGTTCTATGCCTTGCTTTGTTGGAAAATGCACTGACATTAGATACATTCCTCAATATGTAAGAGAGTACGATAGAGGAAATGACGTCAAGCTTTGAAAAATGAAGTATTATAGCAAACAGTATTAATGTAAACCTTCTTGATGTAATGTCCATCAATACAATGATCAAAGGTTAAGTTGAGGGCTAAATGGACAGCTTTCACCTCTTATTTTTATTCTTAGAAATTAGAGCGTTGGTTCTTGAACTTGGCCTAATCGGAGCATTGGTCCCCGAATAAAAAATTTGCGACTGTTCATCCTTGAACTTGTCGCAACGTGGGGTGGAGCGAACTTGTCCAAAATAAAAGGTTTTAAAGAGCGTGTTACCTAAAATGACCATTGCTTTATGTTGGGACAATTTCAAGGACTAATAAACACAAGAATTAATTCAGCTACTAAAGGTCCAATTGGGCCAAAGTTTAATGACCAATGTTGAAGGATAATTTTATTCCATATATCAAGAACCACGACATAGTTACAAACTACTGTTCAACTCTTTCACTCTACCGAAAAGGCAATACCGGCATCATCCATTGAAGAGTTCTTGCAAACATGGTGTACATACGGTACCTGAAACAATATGAGAAATACAAATAGGATACAAAACAATTGAAGTTAACAAGTAACCATGCTTTGGAATACATGTCGTTAGGAAGACATCAAAGGTAGCTTCAACTTGACATAAAAATTGAGATAATTCAACATTCATTCCATTTGCATGTTGATTAAACACTTACATTTGATAACAATTTAGTTTTAGATTCGGGATATAGTGAATTTATGTTGAAATAAGGGAGGACGAACCGAGAAATAAAGGAGAATGTATGAAACAAAAATTAGAAATGAAAAGCTACGAAAAATTGTTTTTAGGTTGTAGCTTCTAGTTTCATTTGTGTACTCTTTCCAATTCCTTTCCATCACTCTTCCCACAACCTTTGCTTGGCCCACTTTTCTCTGTTATATTTTCTCTTTATTGTTCATTTAAAAGTGAATTAAAATTAAAAACAAAACTGCTACCAAATCGGCTTTAAGCCTTCAATACGATGTATCATCATTTCAACACACTAATGTCAAGATCATCTATACATAAAAATTCTTCAATATGGAGGCCATTTAACAATTCATATGCGTTGAATAAGTCGACAAAAATTTCATCATTTTGATGAATCGTCAATTTGTTGATATCAAGGAATGAGAGTTGAATATCTGTAAACTAGCTAGAGCAAGGGAAAGAAAGAAAAGAGATTGAACCAAGTAAAGGCGCATTAAGGAGAGAATGGAAATGTCCTAGCTACAGAGAACACGGTTAAATACATATGGAGAGCTTCTTTTTAGGGCTGGTTCAGAAATCCCAATTTCAAGACTGATCCCAAACCAAATTTTTAGGAATCTCAAAATAGTTTCAGGATTTCGGGACAAATTGAGATTAAATTTTGATTTTGGGCTTTTGGGCTATTGAGCTGAAACTTGACATATTGGGCTTTTGGGCTAAAATTTAGCCTTTTATATTGAAATTGTTAGCATAATTTCATTAATACCAATTTGTCATACATACAAATATGTTATATCTGCGTTTATGCAATCTATTTTGAGCCACCAATGCAATCTATTTTGAGCCTTTAACTTCATACATACCAATCTGTGCAATTATAGATTTATAGCCCTAATTGAAATATGAAATTATGAATTGTTCTTCAAATATATTCTACTACACATGCATGCAACAAAAATAAATTAAGTAACAAATCCAAAAACAAAAAAAATTAGTTACAAGCCAAAGTTTCAAAATAAATGAAGTAACAAACCCAAAATAAATAAAAAAATTAGCTAAAGTTTCAAAATAAATTAAGTTACAAACCACAAGCAAAAAGAAAAACTTAAAGTTTATGAAGATTGTTGGCCTCTTTGACCCTTTCGGTCCCTTGATCTTATTGATGGTTGTGGTTGCTCCCTTCTTGTTGGTACTTGTACTATTTCCCTTGATGTTAATAGTTGAGCCATTCTCCTTAAAATAGATGCTCGTAAAGGTAATGATTGATTTTGACGATGTTGAAAAGGAGAAGGTTATCGTGTTCACCTTGCATGTCAGAAGGTTTCCCATTAGGCCTAATCCAAACGTTTTCCAAAGATGAGAGTACATGTCAGAAGGTTTCCCATTCAACTAAGGGTGGGCACGGTGCGGTTCGGTGAGGTTTCGAGTGAAACCACAACCAAAACCGAAACATTTTGTGGTGCGGTTTTGAAGCAAAAAACGAAATGAAACCAAACCGTTTGGTTCAATTCAGTGCGGTTTCAAGCAGTTTCGGTTTGATTTTTGAGAAAAAAATGTACAATTTAAAATATACACATATTTACTCATAAGACGACCTTATTTTCCTCATATATTAATTAATGAACATGCAGCAAAAACAGCAATAACAATGTAGCAAACTGTAGCAAAAAACTGTGGCAAAACAGAAGAAAAAAATGCAGCAAAACTGCATAAAAAATGCAACAAAAAAAAAAGGAAAATTGCAACAAAACTACAAAAAAACAGCAACAAAAAAACAGCAGCAAAACAGTAGAAAAAACAGCAACAAACATGTACCAAAACAGCAGCAAATGACAACTACTAAAATTGAGACAACATCAAATGCATCAATGGGTTTAAATCCTTACGCATCATATCTACTAAAATTCAACTTGATTACCAATCACAATACTTTACTACAACTCAATTGAAAAGTTAAGTTTGCCACCCCTGTTTGGGATATACCCATGGCCACCCTACGTATAATTATAACGTATCTATGGCCTTTTTTTTCTTCTTCTTATTTTTGATAAAAAGGTAGTAAAGAAATTCAAAAAATAGTTTGCTAATGAGAAGTTGTTTCTTTGTAGCAAGCATTTTAAAGTATATCTTAAACCGGATGTTCGACGTTCTATTCTTTCAGAAATTTCCAAATGGATTTGTTACTTTGATTGTTTTTATTGGGTATACAAATGATTGCATTGATTGTGGATTTTTTTTTTTCATACAATAGAATGGTATGTGACACAAGTAACTGTGATTTTTTTTTAGCAAAACGGGATCAGCCGATGCCTCACTACTGTTGTCCACTCTTTTGGAGACCAAGAAAACTTATAAAGGTATTTTAGTATTCTCCTGATTGTTAACGCGTGATTCACTAACAATAGAAATTAAACTCAAAATGTATCTTGTGAAATACGGATTTAAAATTCGTCTGTGACAATTGAGCCACCCCATTATGGTCAAGTAGCTGTGAATTTTGGATTTCTATTTTTAAGTGAAGGTCAAAAACGAATTTTAACTTTTAATTAAACAAATGTTTTTATTTTGGGCTGCAAGTGCTATGAATTAAGAACTGGGCTTGTACTACCTGATTTGTGGGCTTAAATTTAGAAGCTCTCCCGAGGTGTCATTTTAATGGGCATCAAAAATCACGGTTACGTGGGCTTGTGACCACTATTAGTCGGGGCACTAGTTCTATTTGTCAACAAAATTCGTTTTCTTAAACAAGAAAATTCATTGAATCACAAGAATTAAAAATAATTTAGGATAATCTAGGTTAAGTTAAAAAGAAAAATGACTCGTTTGAAAGTGCTTTTAAATGACGAAAAGAAATTTAAAAAAATATTTCAAGTTCCAAAAGCACTTGAAATACTTCTTACAAGAAGCACCAGTTATGCACTCTTCTTGTAGGAAGTACTTCAATTGCTTTTTTTAAGACTTGCTTTCATTTTTTTTAAGAATTAGTACCAAAAATATTTTCGTCTAAAACAATTTCAACCATTAAAAAAACACTTACAAACAAGTCATAAAAAAAAATGATTTTTGTGAATCCTAATTATTGGCTATATATACACATTTTGTAGCCTTGATTCTATGACAGTCAAGCCCAGAACTTGCTAAATTTTAAATTTAGCACAAATAAAACAACATAAAGTATGAAATTTAAATTTAAATGTGTTAGAGCTAACACGAACACAATGAGTTTAACTGAATACAATAAAACTACACTAGCCTGATTTCACCCATTTCACAACTACTCCAGTTAGAGGACTATGCTATCCCTACATTCAAATTTGAATCTCTATAAATTTAAAGGAAAACTAATGAAAATAATTTGAAAGTTTTAAGTTTTAACGATAAAGACAAAATAAAGGGTAAAACGAATAGTACCATGATTGATTGTTTAGTGTAAATATGTGATTTTTCGTTAAAGTGAACAGTACCAAGAGCTTTTCATTAAAATTCCCTAAATTTAATGAAAATTACCATATAATTTACTCTTTTTTTTAACAAATAATATTATCTAACTAAGATGTGGGAGGTGAGCTAAGTCTCACACTAGCTAGCCATGATAATGTGGTTCATATTCTCTTTTGGCGAGAATCGGGACTCACTTACAAGTGAAAAGAAATACCTCATATTCTTTTTTGGTGAGAATTAGAATTTACTTACAAATGAATACTGTTAAACTGTAGTACTAAGTGGTTCCTATAATTTACTACAATTATTTTAACTTCAAATTTAAACAATAATAACTTATTAGAGAATATTCCCATCACACACTACCCCAATCACAACCCTCCACGTCATCAAACAATAAAAAGGCAAACCATCATTCATGCTTGTAGCAGAAAAGGAAAATAACGGATCCTTTTCTCTTGTCCACTTTATCCACCCAACACTAAAAAGGGCAAAATCCCAAAAAACCCCCTTTCGCAATTTGCTTTCCTTTTAAGCTAACCATTCCCGTCACGTTAAAGCGTTTCCATCTCCGAAAACGACCCGAATTGAATTCCCCCCACATTATATCAAGAACCCATCAAAACCCACCTTCCAGATGCCAAGATCTCAAATTCCATTTTCTGGGTTCTGAAATTTCTAGAGAGAGAAAGCGAACCCGTTCCAGAGAGAGAGACAGAAACCCAAATCGGTGAGATCGCTCGGAAGAAGAAGAAGAAGACGCAGCAGCAGCTTAAAAGCCTAAAAATTCCCCACATTCATCAAAAACCCAGTAAAACCCAATTCCCAGATTTCGAGATCTCAAATTCCAGTTTCTGGGTTCTTAAATTTCTAGCGAGGGAAAGCAACCCGTAACCCGTTTTCGAGTGAGAGGGAGAGAGAAACCAAATCAGAGGCAAATATGTGCTGTCCGGGTAGGGTCTGCATGCTGTGCACCTGTTTGATTCTGGTGGTGGTTCTGGTGGGTATGCTATTCGGGTTCGGAGTCTTCAAGAACGGATTCCACAAGCTGAAAGATACTGTGAATATCTGTGACCCGAGTGTTCCAGGGTCTTTCTGCGGGGCCGGGTCGGGTAGGCCATTCTTGGGTTATGCTGCTCCCCCACCTTTCTAGGTGGTTTGGTTTGGTTGTTTATCTCTCATTACTTTTCAATGTAATCTGTTTCTTTAACTGTTGTTACTTTTGAATTTCTAGGGTTTTAGGTTTGATTTTTTTATTGCACTACGGATTTGGGTTTTTCTTGGAATTTACAAATTGATTTGTATTTGCCCAATTTCAGTTTATTATTTTATTTTTCTTATGTTTTTTTGGGTAAAACCGGGGTCTAAAGACTCATGAAAACAACTGATTATTAACAAAACGGGTCAAATATCGACTTATACACAATAGGAGGAGGCTCATCAAAAACATGAAAACTAATGTCAAAACTCATGGCTTAATTCTGCTACTAGCCTTTATGCACGCGCACGCGCTTACGCGCATGCAGAAGACATTTTTTGAATCACTGCGTGGTAACTTATACGTTTTAATGCGTGAATTGACAAAAAAAAAATCAAATATTGTAAGTAAATGAATGACCTTAGATTGTGTTAGAAGAAACCTCTTAGTATAGATAATTTCGTTTGTTAAAAAAAATATTTGATAACTAATTTAATTACATTATTATTTGCGTGCGAAAAATCTTTTTTATAACTGACATTACATGCTAATTTTAAAAACAAAAATTGTACAAAAAAAAATTAATTATTAAAAAATATTGTTAAAATGATGAAAATACCCCTGCCACATTTGATGTATTATTTTGAGTTGCTTTTGAAGTTTTTTTGTTTGAGAGCTTTTTTGTCCAATTATTTTTTATGAAGCTTGTGACACTAAAAAACACTGTTCATTAGGCCCTTGACTTTATACATAAAGATTTACCACCTAAAGTGGCCAAGCATATCGTGGGGCGCTTATGTGTTATTGGAGTTGTAGTTTATGTGGTTATGAGTACACATTTATTGTTGAGAAAATCATTGATCATCACGAAGATGCTTACCAATATAGTGGAATCAATTAACGATAGCCAAGGAACAAATATATTGTAATTGCTTACTTTCCAACCTTGCGTTATATATTATCAATTAGTAGCTAATATGTAGGAGTTGATTGTAAAAGCTATAGCTATTTATAGTTATGTATCTATATAGAGAAATACATTCATTGATTGAGAAGAAATCTAACTTTCAAATTTCACATTTATGCTTGTACTTGAAGTTGTAGGTTCGACTCTGTTGATGCACAAAATCGGCGAGGACTTTGGTACAACAGAAAGTGTCAAGTTTGTGACCTTCGCTAGATTGCTCCGGTCACTGGTTTGGATGAGTATGTAAATAGACAGAGACAGGGAAGCAAACACAAGATGTACGTGGTTCACCCAAGTTGAGGCTACGTC
>JAOTRO020073537.1:0-14416 GCA_028566515.2 Pyracantha coccinea | reverse complement strand
TAATACTACCCTTATTTTCTTTGCATCTTATCAAACGAGTTCTACATCTTTGAGAAAACTTAGTTGTAAAAGCTTACAAATTAGGAATTTACCCCAACCAAACACTTCATCTCAAGGAATCTCAAACCTAATCGCGAAGGCGAAAGACTAAACCTTAGGATCGTACTTAGGTTTTAGCAACTCAAATGGGTGATGGTTAAGACTGTTAACCCATACTTCGAATCGTTGGTCTACCCGACCAACCTTTTGAGCCCGAGTTTTCTTCCATAACCTGATGAATTCATAGTAGTCTTACCGACGACTTTCTCACCTATACCAGCAACGAGATCAAATTCTCTAAATATCGACAACCAGCTTTACACCAAATTTCTCAAATGTTAGTTTTGTTTAGATTGATACTTTTTGGAAGACGTGATTTCAGCAGACGACATTCTTGTCAATTCCCCAAATGGTTGTAGCTAATGAAAATGTGACATTCCCACAAATTATTGTGAAATGACAGATACTTGACCTTGTTAATTTTTATTGGCAGTTTGTTAGAGACTTTTCAGTTGTAGCATTTTCCTTCCAAGTTGACTGAAGAAAGTTAGTTTAAATTAAGATGTTGGATATGAATAAATTTTTTGACAACCGAGGTGTTGTTTTTTCCTGAGCATTATTCGTACAATTTTCGATAAGATCGATAATTTTGAAATCCATGATGACGTTTTCTCTGGATGTTTTGGCTGTATAGATGCAACATGATGAAGTATTGCTTATGTTTCCCAATGGTCGGAACCATACAAAATGAACCATCATACTCATGACTTAGAGTCAACAGTTATCATCTTTACCAACCTCAAAAACTTCTCAAATATATCTTCATTTGAAAGGAGCCAAATTTCTGTTAGCGCTGATAGATGAACCAAATCAACGCTTACGATTACACCATCATGTATCACCCGATTGTGCAAACAAAGTTACTATTTACCACAGCCAACGGGACATGTATGCTTGAGCACTTTTAGCCTATTCTATCCCATTTTAGTTGGAATTCATGATTATTGGTATGACGTTACTTACAGATCATCAAGAAATAGTTCGAGTGGTTATAACCACTTTTTGTATTTGAATAAAGATGGGGAAATATCACCATAAGCTCTAGGTACAAGGTATCTTGTACATGTGGAGATTATGAGGATGTTTTGCTGATTATCGACTGACTTGACAAGTTAGCTCACTTTCCGTTGGTCCAGAGGGACTACATTTTTTTTATCATTGGTAAGATTACTCATTCTTGAATTTTTCAGATTTTCAGGCGTTTTGATCAGCATGTACTCTCACTATTATTCCATATTCACCTGTTTGTGCCTGAAGGCATTCCAGTCGACTTTGGGTACATGTCTACCCTATTGTACTACGTATTTTTTTTCTTTTAAGCAGATAAACTGCCTAGAAGAACCGCTGACATTGAAATTTTAGTTGTGACCATTAATTCCTCATTCACCCAACAAATACTTTTTTGAACGAATCTTTACTGTTGATTGAATATTCCAGAAGCTATCATTGTAGCAAGATGCTATGCATTCAATCTAGTTACCGTGTATTCTTGATTTGATGGACTTGTTTTGACCCTCAAATTCTTAGTGTTCTTTTAGTTTACTCAGTGTAGTTTTTCGCTAAATTCGAGAGAAATTCATAATGTTCTGCTTGCTGAGGCATGTGAAATACATTGTCTGGCTGCATGATGTGCATGTCACTATTGTATCTCGCTGTGATGCACGTTTTACTTCTATGTCTTAGGAAATCTCCTTGAAAGCCATGGTACAAGTTGTTATTCAATAACACATTTTACCCTCAGACTAATGGCGATTCTGAATGAGCTATTCGGACCTTCGAGAACATATACTTTTCTCTATTTTGCAGTTTTAGCTTAGTTATGATAGACACATATCCAAGTTTAAGTTGCGTACGATGATCGTTATTATTTTGGTTTGGCTATGGTGCCGTTTGAGACAGTGTGTAGAGATTTAATGCATAATACATGATTGATAGATGAGTATTGCAAACATGTATTTGAATGATCAAGATTTTGACATAGAAACTTGTGTAATGTTGACAACGTTGCCTGAGAGGGTAGTGCGTGAGCGTGATTGAGGCGTTAATCGGATGATTTAGGTATATTTCCCAATGAGGGCATGATGGTAATATTGCACCCTCATGAATTATTTGATTGCTTATCGTGACAACAGTGAGTTGTCAGAATTATGGGCTGAAGACTGTAATATCAATAACTTATTCGTTGGATTTGTTAAGCAAGTGGATAAGTAGGCTCATCTACGTTAGTATTTTTATTTATCCATTTAGTTATTTAGCTATTGTTTGGGCTTGACCCAAAGATACTACAAACTTATTCTCGGAGTATGTGTGGCTACGAGTGTGTAGGTGAAATTTTCCTATGCAATCACTGAAATTTTCCATTTAGTGAGTACAATTATTTTATATTCTACATTATTGTTTGTACGTATTTTGATGTTATGTTATTATATATCTATTTTTGAGTTTATGTTTTTATAAAGATATTATATTATAGTAATGTACTGAAGGAGAAGGAAAATTTGAGTTTGGAGGCATGAAAGAGGAATCATTGCAATACGATCAAGACGGAATGGCATTCTCTTTTATGCAATCACTCTAACTTGATTTCTTCTTTATTTATTTATTTTCTATCTTGAGTATTTTGTGTATATTAACTTATTTCAAATTTCCGGGACAATGTTTTTTTAAGGTGGGTAGATTGTAATGACCCATCCCTAAATTGACGAAAAATGCTCTTAGAGGAGAGATTGTTGATTTTTGTTGACCATCATTTCGTGATGCGTATGAGCTATTATTTTATAGTATTCTCAAAATACTTGATGGTACAAACATATGGGCGAATGAGGATTCAAATTTGAAGCTATGATGGTGATATTACATAATAATGAACGTGAAGGGCATTTTGGTAATTTCACATCGTGGGGGTATTTTTCTGTTTTGTCTTTTATGACATTGTTTTGTGAGCCAGTGGGGCCCATAACCCATTCTCTCCGCTTTTCCTCTAGTCGTCTAATCTCCCAGACCTCTCTCTCGAATCAAAGAATTAGCACCAGTGCCTATTTTCTGGCGATCTCGTGACAACTCCACCATGGTAAGCCTCGGGACCACCCTCAACCTCAAAACATTCTTACTTTGAAAACAAGTCGGGGAAGATTTCCCCATATTTTTGGAAGGAAGAAACCGTGGCCGTTGAGTTATTTTCAGATGTTTATTTGGCCATCTCTGGCCTCCATTGAGCCTCGACTTGATATGGTTTTGTTCCTAAAATTTCTAGCTTCAAATTAGTTATTGAATCATCAATTGTGGTGGTGAATTGAGCTAGATATTAGCTCTGAAGTTGGCCCAAAAATCAGGCCGAACATATGCTTCGCCAGGAAAGTAAGTAATGGTGTACTCGCGGGCCTGTGGACACGTTACGATGGTTGGCGCATACAGCGTGGGGCTGCCTGTGTAGCCACCTTATGACGGCGCATGCGGCTACGCATGGAGAAACCCAAGGTCAATTCTTAGGTTTCTCGACGTGCCAAATCTGAATCCGCCGTCCGTTTTTTGAGATTTGACCATTTTAAAATAGTTTCTTTTTTAGCCGTGCTTTGTACGAAAACGTGTATATACGTTAGTATGTTATATATTTACATAAATGGTTTCGTTTCTAGGTGAAACGCATTGCAAGGATCTTCCACGAGGCGTGTTCGACCCGGTGACATGATTTATGAGTGGGTCTTTTCTTTGGTATAGCATATATATTTATTTAGTTTGAGGTGGACTTAGGCTTTGAGAACGTCCTCTTGTCACCATTGGTATGGATTCGTAGCAAGTCCTAGGATATCTTGAAAGTGTCAACTTGTCTTAGGAAATACCCCGGTAACTTAACGGCTCGAAGATAGCATGAATGTTCAAGATAATGACTTGCTTAAGTGAAGTGTGGTGTGGAAGCTAGAAGATTATCAATTTACATGAGAGAGAAAGGGTTTACATGGTTACATGGCATTCTTAGTTGCATGATTTGGGCTTTCCTGGGATGATAGTAAGGCTTCTAATGGCTGAGATGTTTGATGAAAGGGTGTAGGAATTACTAAGGTTGTATGAATGGTGATTCTTGAGGCTTAAAGTGTGCTTCTAGGCTATATGGAACTCTTTGGACTTCTTCCTGGGTGGTTCGCTTTTTCACTACGTTATCACTATTTCTCTCCCTATGTTACTCTGCGTGTTCTTCTAATCCCCCCTCTAATGGTGTATCTTCATCCTTTTGCAGATGAAGGGTTTTTCTCTAGGCTTCAAAGGAATCCCCCTTTGTGGATTGGTCTTCCCCTACTTTCTTCCTAGCCTTTCTATTATTCTCATTTTGGTGTAAGATAGCTACATTATTCAGACTTGTAGTTTGCTTTTACCTTAGGCATGGCTTTCCTAGGTGGCCTTCTGTAGGCGATACTTCTAGTAGCGCGCCACATGGCTTTCGCGCGTTGGTTATTTGTCTAGACTGGGAAGGGAAAGTCAGCTATAAATGCCAGACTTCCTGGGCTTAACATGCATTTAATGCAAGAATCTAGTTTAGTCCTAACTAAGGGAGTTGGCTTGCTAGAGAAATGGGTAAACTAGGCTAATTCTCTCTCAATGATGCATGCATGAGATACAAAGGGTTTGGGCTTGGATCTTTGGGCCCCTAAGCAGCCCAAAGTCTTCCATGATCTCAATTCCACGTAAGCCCGATAACCTTTCGTAACCATCCACATCACAATCCACTTGACGTGCCTTGAATACGTGACTTGGGCTTAGCATGGATAGTGACTAAGGAAACATGGTGTGATGAATAGGCATGAGCATGGCGTGAATGTCCGGCTTAATCACCATGGCATGGCCTGTTGGTAAATATATTCCTCGTCGATTCTGCGCCTTGGCATGTGTTTGGGCTTGAATGTAGGCTTTGCATGACAATTGAGCCTTGAGAGTTGGTCGGATTGGTGTGTGACATTTTTGGGCCGCAACATAAGCGAAGAGGAATACCACCAAAATGTAGTACTGAGTGGCAAAGGCTCTCAACAGTTCCATGAGATTATTTGATGTTTGGGGATTAATAATTGTGTGAGCTGAAAGAATGTTCAACATAGGGTTATGGCCGTGGTTCAGTTCACATGCGACTCTTTTAAGAGGCAAAAGCTTCTACTCGTGGTCGTTGAGATTTCGGCCATGGTGGTCGGGATGAGGGATATGCTCTCTCAACATAGATCCTCCTCCACTTCCATGACTCTGACCGACTCCTACAAGAATTTCCTCAAGTGCATTTACCTCCTTCCGATTCCATCCTTCAGGGAATACCGTGGATGCTCTCTCTCGAACCAAATCAAGATGGCCGAGCTAAAGCATCACTACTATATTGAACTTCCACCCATGAACCTCAACTCGACATTTAGCTACGACCGCTGATTTGGTGGCTGCTCCTAATTGCAGCAATGATGTTTGATTCGGGTTAACCCGACTCGACGGACGTTATCATATATATTCATCATTGCATAAAAAATGTAACGTTCTGCCGACACACAAGTTTCAGTAGAAGAAGAAACAAGAAACAAAGAACTTGATAGACGAATGAAGGTTAAACTACATTGAAGTTACAAAATTCATGGTCTTAGCAAGCAGCTTCAAAGTCGGATAAATAGCAAATCACACCAAGGAAACATCCACATGTTAACAAACACAAATCTCTGAATCGGAAAATCATCACTTGAAACCGCAGTAGGAAAGAAGTGGGGGCACCCGCGCAAAATTAGAGATGAATCCATAAAACAGGTGAATTTGCACACACCACCTCAAAGCTCTAATAACTCGAGGTTTTAAATATCCTACCCCCTGTTTGAAATCAGTGTCCCCTCACGATATAAATGTGCACACCACATTAGTATCTCCTCCTAGGACTCCTTGAGCGACGTTCTCTTAGTGGTCTGCAAAAAACGAAAATGTTAACACAAGGTGTTTGAAGAAACACATGCCTGAAAGTTAGTTGTAAAGGTCTTAAGCATTATTATAAAGGTCCCTATACGAAAATTTCACAAGATTTGGTGTAAAGTAAAACCTTGAGTTCTTCCTGGATCCATCAAGGAAGGATCCATTGCTGAAGGCCCAATCAACAGTTAAAACTTGTGTAAGTAATGTCTCTCCGTTCATTTTGTCTATCGCAGTTTTTGCCTCTTTAAAACTTTCATATTCAATCAGTGCATATCCCTGATACAAAAAATAATTCACATTTAAGTCACTAAAGAACCACTTCCGACTAAGAAACCGGTCAAAACACCATCCAGAAGCCTTCTAATCATCCATATTGTCATATGAATTTAATGGCGCATCACCAAAAACAAAAGCAAGAAATAAGTCCATTAGAATGTCAAATAGCATTTTTGCCATCCTATATTATTGTATAAATACAATACTTATTTTTCTAAAACAGAACAACAAAAACTACACTTCATAAGGAACTTTAGACTTGAGCAATATACTAATTTGATGGTTCAAAAGCTTAATGCGAGATGCAAAAATACTGTGGCTCAAGAAAGATGACTGCTAAGCATTTTGATACAAAAAATCCACATTATTGCTTTTACTAGAACAGTATTATCACAGATGTACATATGCATTTAACATCCTTGCAAGCGGTTTCAGCACTTTAATATTTCCATTCCACAATAGATCATTTTTTGTTAGGGAACTTTAACGAAAAGCTCCCGGTACTGTTCACTTTAACGAAAAACCATATTTTTACACTAAAAAGTCAATCTTGGTACTATTCATTTTACCGTTTATTTTGTCCTTATCTTTAAAACTCAAAGTTTTTAAACCCTTTTCATTAGTTTTTCTTTTCAAATTTCACCACGTATCTGGGTAGTGGTTGATGTTTTTGATTTTTTTATTATTTATTTTTGTTGGCCCCTTGATAATATTTGGGGATATTAAAGTTATTTACTTCCCCCACGCATTATTTACTTCCCCTACGCGCGTGCCTCAGTTGAGTGGTTTTAAATTTGGGAAATTTTATTTAAACCTATGTAACCTCTTTCTACGCCCAACTTACTCTCTACACCCATATTATTTTTTATTAAAGAATTAATATCTCTTTAAACCCAAATTTATTACCTAAACTGCCCATTTAAACCCAATTCAAAATGTAAAATTATCTTTACACCCATTTATAAAATAAAATCTCTAATTGAATAGTTTTGTTTTGAAAGAGACTCAAAAATCAAAAAACATTATGCGTCCTTTGCCGCCGCACACCCCTTATCCACAACCCAATAAACCCTCCTCTTCCTTCTCCACCAGGAGCTCTATGGCATTTCCCATGGCTGCTGTTTTTTATGCTACAAGACCAAGACACATGCTTTCTCTCTCAAACAAACCAGTTACTTGGGTTGCTATCAACACCACCACAATAAATAAACCCAATCACCTTCTCTTATCAAACCAACTTTCCTCCTTGCAAATTTTTGTTCTCTCAGAAAAAGAACAACTCTATTGTTAACGTAAGTTGTCATTGTTTGTTTGATCAGTTGTTTTCTCAAAAATTTGAAGCACTCCTAGTTCTGGAACTAATTATCTGAGATTAAGCAATTCATTTTTTCCTTACTTTCTAATTAATTTGTTTCTACAGTTTGTTGGATTATAACCAACGAGTTAATTGATCGCTTAAATGGCTCAAGAAGTTAATTGTAAATTTTGATGAGAAGCTGCAAAACCATGTGCTTATGGTTATAGATGCAAGTTTAAGAAGAACCATAAGACCAACCAAACCAGCATGACAACAAATTGACAAACAAGCACAGCAACAAATCAAGTCACGCCTTAGTTCGAAAAATCAAAACTTAAAAATCACCATCCATCGATAAAAAAAACTTGTTTTTTTTTCTCTAAAAGAGCTATTAGGATTTTAGCCATAATGAACATAGAATAAACAATGAGTGATGTAGAGTTTAATTATAGTGTATGAGTTTATTGATAATTTTAGTTTTATTTTAATTTCATCTTGTACTTGATGGTAATCATGCAATAGGATAAAGATAACAATTAACATTTAAAATTTAAGTTTGGTGTAGAAAGAGATGGATTTAAATAAAATTTCCCTTTAAATTTTTCCAACTGAGAGATGAAGTTGTGAAAATTCTCTTGTTTCTCCATCTCCCGTCTCCTTAACTCAAAAGCCCAGACCTTAATTAGGAGCCTAGCCGCCTCCAGTCTCTCCTCGCCCATTTCCGTCTCTCCCTCGACCAATGGCAGCCTCCAGACGCCATCACCCGACTCTTCTCTCTCCCCTTCATTATCTCTCTCCTCCTTCCCGTATCCTCTCTCTTCCTCGTCTGTTTCACGCAACAGCAGCGTCGTCCACAGGTCACCAAGGACCCTCAAATTATACCTCCAGGATGCTCTTCCCGTCGTCTTTCCAACCCCCAAGTTAGTCTCTACAAATCTGTACCCGAATTTCCTCAATTTCAGATCCAATTGAGGAAATTCTAGCCAAGCCTAATGATCCTCTCCTCGTGGGTTGTTATCCATTGCAAGTGCTTTTCCAAAATAAAAACTTTCAGTTTTGGGAGTAAGGATAGAACAAACGCCATTTTATTTTTCTGTTTGGCTCTAGACCTATTGGGAATTCTATTTTATACATTTGTAATTCATTGGTTGTGTGTATTTGTGTGATTTATTTATTAAATCTAAGGGTTTTTTTTTTTCTGTTTGGAGTTTGAGCAATTATTTAGGTACATTAGAATTTGACTTGCATTACTTGTTTTTATTGGAATTTTGATTGCATGTTATAGTAGTTTATGGGAAGTTTTCAGGCCCTCTTATCAATGCTACTACAAACAACATTATTGTTGTTGATGTACATAATGAATTATGCTTTAGTTGATTTGCTATTTTACTCATGTCTTAGGGAGATCGTGAAAGAAAATAGGCAAGGTTTTGAAGAAGTCGTTTTACGCATGACTTATTAGTTGATTTGCCTACTGCCTAGGCCACCCCCCTTGATCATGAATTTCAAAAAGTAATTCATTGATTAGTAGATTTGCAAATGAAAAATCAATTGAGCAAGACAGAAAGACAGCAGTTGATCACTAGTTCCCGACTTTTCCCCTTATTTGATAGAGAAAGAGAACTGCTTTACAGTAATGTAAGAATTAAAACTGGGTAGGAAACATATATGCTTTACAATAATTTGGTTTGTCATTTACCTTCAAAACCAAAGCCGACTGAATTACGAAAGATGCTTTACAGAATCACTTTTGTTTTATGTTGCCGAAATATTACTTTACCATCTAAATTTTCATTGGTTACATGCACTTGTTCTTCTATTCCTGTTAATGGTGCTGGAGTATTTATCCAAATTTCGATAAGAAATCGATGTTGTCTTGTATCTTTGTCAGGAGAAAATCTTATGTGCCACAATGTATCATCCCAGTGACAGGGTAGAATCTCTCAGCATACATGGCAAATAATGTATAACATTAAAATGTTCAACCCGAAATTAACATCTAGACAAAATTGAAGATGGTGGCAGGCTAAACATGTTGCCAATTCATCGAACCAATAACTTCTAGGAATGCAGTGCATGTTTCTTGGTTGTTCTTGTGCACAACATCTAGACTTTTCTTACAATTGAAATTGATTCACTAATTTTTCCAAGTTTGCAGATGAAGAACCGTGTGGACCAGTGGCTTCCTCTGCCAATTTCTTCCACTCCATGGCCTCATGCTTCATTCTCTTACCCTTCTCTCCTTGCATCAGCTCTCTAACAAGCTTCTCCACTTCATCTCTCTTCACATTTTTATCAATCTCCATACCAATGCCCCATTCTTTGCAAGTACAGTGACAGTTTGTTTGCTGATCAGCAAAGAAAGGCCAACACAACATGGGCACTCCTGCAGACACACTTTCCATTGTCGAATTCCAACCGCTGTGTGTCAAAAATCCTCCAACTGATGGGTGGTTAAGGACTTGCTCTTGAGGGCACCAACTCGCTATTAGACTTCTTCCTTTAGTTTCATCCACAAATTCAGATGGAAAAATTGCTGATTTACCAATTACCAAGTCAGGCCTAATTACCCAGAAGAAATTAAGCTTGCTCTTTGCAAGTCCCCAGCCAAACTCCACAAGTTGTTCCGGTGTCATGACCGTTGTGCTGCCGAAATTCACATAAACAACCGAGTTTGGCTCCTTATCGTCCAGCCAGGGGAGACACTCAGCTTCTTCTCTCCACAGACTGTATCCCAAGGACTTCAAAGGATGCTGTGGCATGTGATTGAGAAGTAACGGGAGAGGGCCAATGGCATAAACAGGTGGATACATGCTTGAGAGGGCATCCAAAACATCATGCTCCAGTGCATCAAAGGTATGTACAATAATTGCTGAAGCTTCGTGAACTCTACTCATTACTTCAAGGATGATGTTAAAAATTTTGTCATTGGGATTTGTTGTCACAAAGTTGTTGGGGAGATCCCTCAAACGGATATGTTTCATTCCTGGAATCCAATCTATCATCTGGTCTAAAAAGCCATTCGTGAAACTGCTCTCATCTACAAACACCCAAGCAATACATAGTTAATAAAATTAAAAATAAAATCATAGGCATGTTTACGAAATTAAAGAGCAACTCTCTTGAGAATTTTTTTATTTACCAATGCCACAACTGTCGTCCATGAACTTTAGATCAATTGGTCACTGGCGGTGGTATATTGATTAAAAAAGAAATATCACATAATAACGAAATTATACACTCTAATTCTTTACCTTTGAGTGGTGCAAGTCCTCTTTCCACCAAAGCAGGATATTTCATATAGCCCATAGAGCTGCTTGCTGAAAAAGTAAAGAAGAGTGATGGGAATGCCAAGTTGTTGAGCTGCAGTGGTTTGTGAATGCCATGAAACCATCTGAAACAATAAAAGTCACTGGTGGAGTACTATTGTTGACGAGGTTAAGGAATTGTTTTTTATGGAACCAGCAAGCAAATTGAAGTCTAGGGTGCAAACTTACAAAAAGTAACGGCCGGATGTACAATAACTACGGCAGTCCCAATTAAATTAACAGGGTGAAGACAAAGCCAAATTAAAAGAACAAATTAAAAATGTGAATAATAGCCAAAGCTAGCTCCCCGCAGGTCTTTTTCTCTGATCTTTTTAAGATAACATTTAAGTGGCTAAGATTATCACGAAACGAATACTCTATAGGTACAAAAAGACATTATTTGATATCTTTTGTTTTTTTTGTTTTTTTTTTTTTTGTATTTTCAATATTTTTAAACTTCAAATGAAAAGATCATTGAAAATCCAACAATCTGCTGATTAAGTGGACCGTGGGTGGGCTGGGCTGACTGTCACATGGGTGGGGCCCTCCCTCACCCTACTGCTGATTGAAAGGGCGCAACCCGTGCAATTGTTGCAAGGGCTGCCAACTTTTGCCCAACTGCCTCCCATTTTTGGGTCCAAATGTAATTGAACCCAATTGCCCTTGCAATTGAAGGTTCGCTGGAGATGTTATAAGTGGTTTGTCATATGATGGAGATTTTCTTCGAGAAATTAAATACTTTCTTGTATCTTTCAGTAATTAACTTTAGATATTCTTAAACCATAGAAGAAGAAAATCTTGGGTGTACACTCTCTTGTGTCTGCATCTCTCGTCAAGTGACCCACACAAAGCAAATATTGGTACATAAGATAAATAAAACTTATATCTGGACAAAATTGAAGATGGTAGCAAGAAAAACATATTTCTCCTTTGACAAAAAAAAAAAAAAACAAATAGCTTCTTATACAAAACATCTAGCTTTTTCTTAATTGAATTTGATTCACTAAATTCTCTATGTATGTGGATGAAGAACCATGTGAACCAGTGGCTTCTTCTGCCAATGTCTTCCGCTCCATGGCCTTATTCTTCATTTTCTTCCCCTTCTCTCCCTCCATTAATTCTCTAACAAGCTTCTCCAGTTCATCTCTCTTCACTTTATTATCAATCTCCAAACCAATGCCCCATTCTTTGCAACTATAGTGGCAGTTTGTTTGCTGATCAGCAAAGAATGGCCAACATAACATAGGCACGCCTGCTGACACACTCTCTATTGTCGAATTCCAACCGCTATGTGTTAAAAATCCTCCAACTGATGGGTGGTTAAGCACTTGCTCTTGTGGGCACCAACCTGCTATTAGACTTCTTCCCTTGATTTCATCCACAAACTCAGGTTGTAAAATTGCGGATTCACCGATGACCAAGTCAGGCCTAATTACCCAAAAGAAAGTAAGCTTGCTATTTGCAAGACCCCAACCGAACTCCACAAGTTGTTCCGGTGTCATTACCGTTATGCTGCCGAAATTCACATAAACAACTGAGTTTGGCGCCTTATCATTAAGCCACCTGAGGCACTCAGTTTCTTCTCTCCATAGACTGTATCCCAAGGACTTCAAAGGGTGTTGTGGTATCTGATTGAGAAGTAATTGGAGAGGGCCAATGGCGTATACAGGCGGAGACATAGACAAGAGAGCATCCAAAACATCTGGCTCCAATGCATCAAAAGTATGTACAATGACTGCTGAGGCTTCATGAACTTGACCAATTACTTCAAGGACGCCAGTGAAAATTTCATCATTGGGATCCGTTGTTAAAAAGTTATTTGGGAGATCCCTTAAACGGATATTTTTCATTCCTGGAATCCAATCTATAACCTGGTCTAAAAATCCATTTCTGAAACAACTCTCATCTGCACAATTCGCACCCACATGATACTCGAACATTAATGAAAGTTCATTAATTTGCATGCTTAGAAAATTAAAGAGCAAATCCCATGGACCATAATTTCATTTTTTTACTAATGCAACAACTTTCGTCGGTGAACTTTGAATTCACACCTCCTCCAACAGAGTGGAAACTGGGTGCTACTTGAGTAGTCACTAGCAACGCAATTGTTGATTGGCAAAAAACAAAGAGAAACTAATACTAAAATTAAAGATTAATTGCTTCAATTGTTTCACCTTTGAGTGGTGCAAGTTCTTTTTCCACCAAAGCAGGATATTGCTTAAACCCCATGAAGCTGCTTGCTGCAAAAGTAAAGAAAAGTGTGACGGGAATGCCAAGTTGTTTGGCAGCAGGAGTTGTGAAGGGCATGAAACCATCCGAAACAATGCAGGTCACTGGATTTTCATTGTTCAGTTTTGTGACGAGGTCAAGAAAAGGTGCCAAGAACTTATTCCTGATGGAATCAGCGAGCAAATTGAGGTCTTGGGTGGCATCTTCATTCGAATCTGGAAGGCTATCGGGAATCGCTTCAAACCGAAAATCCGGCAAGCCATCTAGGGAGTTGGGTCCAAGAGATTTAAGTAAGCGCCTGTGGTTGAACTCTGTGTTGATAATGGTTATGTGAAAGCCTTTATGGTGGAGGAGCTTTGCCAATTTGAGCATTGCCTTTAAGTGACCCTGAACTGGAACAGGCACACAAACAGCATGAGGTTTATTAGAACCCATCTTACGTTGTGTGTAAATTTCTGATGATGATGAATGTTTATAATGTGTGCATTTTATAGGTTAGGACAATGAGTTCTACAAAGAGTCCCATGCACAAGAATTTTGGCATGACTATTATAATAAATTAATAATCACGAATTATAGTAAATGTAACAACCCAACCCAATTAATATAACGGATTTACGAAACAGAAGGGCATTTTGGTAATTTCACTTAGTTTGGGCTAGATATTTTTGAAATATGCTTTTGACCTTATTTGGTGTGCCCAAGGGGGCCCACCCTTGATACTTGTCCCCCGGCCCACTCTCCTTTCTTTTTCTCCCTCATCCCGTGTACTCTCTCTCTCTCTCATCTCTGCCTCTCGCAAGTCTCTCCCTCTGTCACCCTCTCTCACTCTCCGATTGCACACCCAAACCAATGGCAACGGCACCACCTTCACCACCATCGTGGGTCACTCTCCGGTGATCTCACCACCCTCGAGACCTCTACACCACGAACCCCAACCTGGCGAAGACCCCTCCTTCTTTCTCCTTCCCTGCACAGTGGTACCACCACTATTCCCGAAGGTTTTTCGACTAGTGCACCACGATCCCGGCTAAGGACAGTGAAATGGCTCAGGAAGAATTCCCAGTTTCTGGCAAGGAACCAGTGAGTTGCAGACCATTTCAGGGTGCTTCTTGACCTCGTCTCGTTACAACTCTGGTACGATTATTAGCGGCGTTTCCATCCCTCCTATTTCACACGGCTCTCCACGATGGAGTATTTGTGAATGGACCCCTTCTAAAATGCATATTTTACTATTAGAAATGCATACATGAAAAGCATGATTTAATGGTTACGTTTTATG
>JAOTRO020073456.1:0-14418 GCA_028566515.2 Pyracantha coccinea | reverse complement strand
AGAGTACAGAAATGGCAGGAGGAGAGATTAAGAAGAAGATGAAGAAGATGTGAGGGACAAGTGTTCATAGTGGGTATAGTTGCCCTGTTCAAACCATTTACAAGGACAAGCCACTCTCTCTCTGTAATCCACACACAGTCACTCACTAGTCAAGTACTTATACGACTTCGTACTCACGAGTATTTACTGTACAAACTTCGTAATTCAAATCGTTCATTTTCTTTATTATTTGAATGTCATTTTCAAAATAGTATATTAATTTCGAGAATGTTTAGTTATTTATATGTATCGGGCAAATCAATATTTATGGTAATAAGTAATATTTTTAGTATTAACCATCAGCTGATGACTAAACGATATCCAAATTAAATGAAATTTTCTAAATAGGATCTATAGATGATGCTAAAGGGAATACGGGTTCATCTTTTAACGTTTGTATAGTGAAATGATGTTATGTCATCATGCAAGGAGTAATGACTTCTACATATAAGATGTCAAACAGTGTTCTTGTTCAGTTTATTTTTCTAAAGAGTATACATAAAGTATTTATAGCTTAAGTAATTAAATTCGTTCACCTTCACATTGAGAGAAAAATATATTGCTTATGGTAAAAGTTTGATAGATCCTATATAAAAGGTCACAATGTACCTAAAGAGCAAACAAGAAAATGAAAGGTGAATGGCTCGTTTAGAACTGCTCATGTAAGAAGCACTTCTTCTCGTGAACTTGTTTGAAAGTACTTTTAAAATGATTAAAAACGCTTTTGGTGAAAGTAGTTTCAGATTCCCGAAGCACTTAAAGTGCTTCCTACAAGAAGTACCAACATTTCAAGTGCTTTTTTAGGCCTCTTTTGCATTTTTACTAAGGATTGATTCCAAAAGCACTCTCATCAAAAGCACTTTCAATCATTTCAAAAACACTTTCAAACCTATCGTCTAAAAAAACACTTTCTTCACCCCATCGCCTATTATCTCTTCACTGTTGGCAAGTGGCCTTGGTGCCAAATTAGGAGCTGCTTACTAACACCATCAAAGCAAGAGAACAAAGGATAAAACCAACCATAGTAATTAGTGCAGAGATTAATTGGCTCTTTACTATTTTCCTTTGGGATTAAAAACAAAAGACACCAAAAAATTAGGGGGCACCTCCTCAGAGATTCACTGTGTTTCTCTCTTTTTAAAGACACAAGTATATGGTATACAATTTTTTCTCTCTGTAACAAATTTTTCTTTGCCCGCATCGCGGATGCTCGAAAAAGAGCCTGCGTATTTTACCATTGATTTGATAAAAGGTAGGGCTCTTTTCTTGGAACGTCTGCAAGGCTATGCTTCAACTGGTCACACCATCTCTAGGAGGCTTCCCTTCGGAAAGAACATCCCGTCATCGCGACCTCACAAATGCAGAAGGGAGATGAGAGGCCTGCCACCTTTTGGCTTTGACCTGCAATCTTCTCCTAATTCACTTTTACATGTGTTGCATAAGGAACCTGTGACTGAAACTTTTCACTTAGGCACTCTACCATTCCCGCCAAAAACAAAACTATACCGTTGTGATATGTACGCCTGGCACGTTTTCTTGAAGAGAAAGGGACGATCACTGTGACCAACAAAAGAGAAGAAAGATGAAGACTCCTGAAAGTTCCAATAACCGGATCTCCTTGTTCAAAGGTCTTGCTGCTAAAGCTGCAGCAAAAAACACTCATCATGTCGTTAACTTGGATATCAGAAGAAAATATCAAACAATTGACATGTAAAGCAAGGCCAATTAGCTAATTTGTCTAGGTGGACAAATGTCCAATAGTTCTCCTACGTGAACAGCAATAAAGAGAGTTTCCATGCCCATCAAAATCTGCCTTCATATACATTAGGCTTTTGGTGGATCAGGTCAGTCTCAAAATTGATCGAGATGCATAACCATACAAATTTGATCGACCAATTCAATCTCAAAATTGATTCTCAAGTCTCCATTAAGGTTGAACCAAAGTTCAGTTTGTACCAGATTCAATCCAATAAGAGATCCAAATTCTGCTAAGTTCTCTTTTGTATACAAAATCCAAATAATTACAAATGTATATACTTGTACAAATCGCCTATGTAATTCGTATATTTGAACCAGATTCAGATTCGATTTGCTAAACCTGAATAATCCCCACTTCAAAAATTCTGCCACAGTAATCTTTTAGTCTACAAGTTTAACTTCTCGTAACATGCATTAGTAAAGCAGGGAAAATCTACTCACTCAAAACCATGGTATCAGAAGTTGCACAACAGACTAACACCTGATTTACAGAAAGACCTATTTCTATTAGGAAAAACCTATGTTGCTAAATGACAAAATTATCGAAAAGAGGCACTTATTTTCTACTTAAAGCAGCACAGAATCATATCTTCCCATCCACCTTAACTCTGAGCTAGAATTCTATACCAATGTAACACTTCAAAGACCATACAAAAAAAACCACATAATGCAATAGATCAAAATCCATATATCCTACATAACAAGCAGGAGAGTAAGAGAAAAAAAAAACTTATTTGTAACTTACATGACAGGGATGGGCCGGGTGATGGAGACGTCAAGTCTTGTGCACTTTCCTTGTCTTCTGGACTGGGAGCATAAGAAACTTCAGGAGAAGGAGGAACATGTGGGGACAATTGAGATGAAAGTGGTGAGGAGGATGGAGGAAATCTAGGAGGATATGTAGGAGGAACAGTAGGGTAAGAACGAGAAGTTGGCGAGGAGGATGGAGGAATTCTAGAACCTTCGAGTGGACATGGACGAGAATGTGCAGGTACCTTGGATGGTGCTGGTGAGAGATGACCAATGTCAGGTGAGGGTGCTGGAGCGTAAACTGGAGAAGCAAGATAGGGAGAAATTGATGGCTCTGAAGTTGGAGCTGGAGAAGCAGTTGGAGGGGTTGCGGAGAGTGTATCTTTCAGACAAGAAGATAAACTGATACTTTTAACTTTCCCAAAGACTGAGTTATCCAGGCCAAGATTTTTTGCAGGAGAGCCTGTGATTGTTTGAGCCAACTGCCTTAATCTCTGGGGCACAAAGCCTCCAAACTCAGACATTAGAGAAGCTTGAACTACAACTGGGGCTGTTGTTGTTGAACCCATTGTGTTTGTTATTTGCAAAAATACATTCTGCATAAACAGAAAAAAAATGCAGAGTTACTTATCATTGAAATAAGACACAAGTCTGAGAGCATCAAACAGTACTAGTATATTCAGATGTATATACATTATCCTTTCAAGACTTCTGGAAGAAAATTCAGCACTCTATGCGGCTACCTTTTGTTGTCTTTGTTACCGCGATTGTTATATATTATGCATTCCATTGTATAACAAAGACAATTCTTGCACAAATTTCATATATAGTAGGAAACTTGGATCTCTAATAAAGTTTGAATTGTTAATGATGGTCCTCCCATGTTAGAATATAAAACAAATGTCGAAACTTGTTGTAACAACTTAATTTCAGGAAATAGTGGTGAACCAACAACCTTAATACATCAGAACCCCAAAATTTTATGCCTAAATAAAAGTGTGCAAAAAGTTACTTGAGTAGGTGTTATACCTCATAAGGCCTTAGGTGCAATCCAAACTTCAACTGCTCCTTTAACTCGCCAAAATTTTCCACTATATCATCTATACAGTTATTGAGAGTAAAATTAAATAAAATCAGGGGTAACTGCCAGATTGAAGCAGGTTGACCAGGAATCACAGTAATTCCCCCCGGATACTTCAGAATCTCCAATGAAGATGGCTGCCCGAAAATTGATGTTGTCAGTGTAAGATTGGATTGCTTAAGGAAAAGCTCAACTAAGGATGACCTCAGCACACTTAAGGACACAGGAGCTATTGGAACATTTATTGGATCAGAAAGAAAACCAAACACCACTTCAGTCCAATTATATGCAAGAAATTGGTGCATAGACAAGATAGCCACCTGTTGACAAGAAGCAGACTTCAGTTTGACTCCACTTTGTATGAAAGCAATATGATATGGTCTATAATGGCAAAAGATTGAAACTGTACCTTTGTACCTGGGACACCTATTTCCCCATTGATATCATATTCTAATCTTCCAATGTGTGGAACAAGGTCCGTAACTGGCTTTTCCAGTCTGAAGTATGCCTGAACTGTGGCTGTAAAAAGATAAAGAGACATATAAGGGAAAGTTTGGTATTATGAATGGTTCACCAACTGTCTTCTCCCTTAATATATATGATGATTACTGTCTCAACACAGATAATTGAATCGTACCTATGAGGCATAACCTTGTCTTGATCCTAGAGCATTGTGTTTTAGACATGATTGGACATGTTTTATTTTTTGGGGGTTGCAAGATGCCTAAAATGTTTATGGCACGCTAATATTATGACCTTCAATTATAAATAAATAAATATATATATATATGGGTTAGGATCCGGGGACACATGCTTTTGAGTTTTGACACACATTTTATGTGGGGCCCACTCGGTAACGTATTTCAACGATCCAAACCATATATCTTTTAAGGGTTCCCTCAAAGATCATGTCTACCAAAAATACCCAAATCTGAAATCATACGACCATTGGATTAAATTTAGTGGGCCCTACAAAATGGCTCAAAATGTGTGTCAAAAGCGTGTCCCCGGATATATATATATATATATATAATACATAAATATTAAATAAGTGATAAAAAATACAACATGCGCAACAGCAACACTGAACAAGCAGTGCACTGAACGTAGAACAGTAAACTCTATCAGCCACATATTTGATCAAAACTTAGGCAAATAACATTGATAGGAAAGCATGGAAAGCTCAAGAAACACAAGCCACCAGTCTCCCCCTCTTATAAAGTTTATAGTATCACTTTATACTCAAGTCAAAATTACCCTTAAAACAACCATATAGAAAAACTCCAAAGGCCAACAAAGCAACAAGACAAAGCAAAAGGAACCAAAAATAGGGTCTGACCACTCGAAGAATTACCATGATATTTTTATATAAAGATGAAGTCTGCCCCTTCAAAAGTATATGACACCAATCTATGCAAACTTTGTTTAAAATTTTAACTTTGCCTTGCATTGAAGATGCTCAAAATACATGGTTCCTTTTTAATATTCTCCAAGAATACTCTTAGAGTGCTCAAAGTTCACAAAGTTGATTAGGATGCACTGTTGCACGACATGTTTTCACACAAGTTACATTACAGCTAAAACTTTGGTTTGTAGTCTTAAAAAGGAAAAATGTTTGGTAGCTAAAACTTTGGTTTTTTTGTACTCTTAAAAGGCAGGAGTTACGGGCACTTCCAATTCTGACTCATTCTTATTCCAACCATATAGTAGTACAATCAACTCCAACTAAAAAGATAACATTTCTGGAAATATAAAAAATGTATTTGGGTCTTAATGTCTAACTATATGCGTTGAAGCTAAGCGTCATAAACACTCCTAAATTCAAGTAAATCAAAGTGAGCTCTGTATTTAGAAAATCTCAACATGGTATTCGTCTTTCCATGATTACCAGAAATCATGAACGAACCAATCCCTTTCCCATCCACATCCTAACTTTAAGGTGTTTTACCGTCTCCCCAGGACATCAGAAACTCTTAAACCGAAGACTTGATTATACAGTACAGTCAAATACCAGTCGCCTCATCCTTAAAATAATCAAGAACCTCCATTTATGTGAAAAGCCCACAAAAAATCCCTAATTACTTGGTGAACCACCACAACACCCGTATCGCACATTAACACGATGAAGACCTGAAACTACCAAAAATCTACACAACAAGGTACACTACCAGAAACCCATTTGCTCAAAACATCCAGCGACCCCCAATTAACAGGAAAGATACACACTATCCATATGCTCAAAAAATCAGAAAAATCCACATACCCATTTGCTCAAACCATCAGAAAAATCAAATTATGAGGCAAAATAATTCAAAAAAGCAGAATAATCAAAGTGAACCAACTATATTTACAGTAGAGAGAGAGAGGGAGATAGAGGGAATAGAGGACATACCACTGAGCTTAATTGCCCGTGTAGCATCAAACCCAGAGTTGGTAGCATGGCGAGGAAGGATCCAGAAGATCCCAGAAAGAAATACTGATAAACTGAGAATTAAAACGAAGACGCATCTAAAGCTCAAGCCTTTGGCGATTCGATTGAAAACCGTCGAACACCCAGGACAGACGAGTCCCGAAACATTCTGACCCCCGTCACTCTGCTGCTGCTGGTGCAGATTTGCTTCACCCTTCCCCATTCGAAGAGCATCTGGGATTTCCCCTCTCGTTCTTTCTTCAGTCTAAAGAGAAGAACGCAACCGACCCAGAAGAAGAAGGTGGAAGATGTGAGGGACAAGTGTTCATGGTGGGTATCGCCCTGTTTCAACCCTCTTCCCTTCTCGTTTCTTTTCGTTTTTTTTCTCTCTCTCTCTCTCTCTCTCTCTCTCTCTCAAGTTTAAATTAAACCACACACTGACACTCACAAGTCACACTCACACACACGAGTATTCTTATTGCTTCTTATATTCTTACAAACAATATTATATTATACATTAGTGTTTACACTAACCACTAACACTAGGTCTAAATTATTCACTCATGTCACTTAGTATTACGACTTAGTGTTATTTCTCTTCACTAGTAAATAAGAGATATTAGAGTCGATTCTCGTCAAAAACGAATTTGAACCACATTATTATTAGTTCATTGTGAGGTTTAACCCAATTCCCCACACTTTAGTGTATATAATATCATTTGTTAAAAAAATTATTCACATTCATTTATAAGTTAAAGGTTTTAGGTTCGATTTATTTTCATCGATGACAAGTTTGAACTAAATATTTTAACGAACTCGTTATGTGATTTAGCTCAAATTCTTCAATCCATTAATGTAAAAATAGCGTTGTATTTAAAAAGATAGACATTACACTAGATTCGGGAGAGAGTTTAAACTTAAAACTCTAATTGTTAAAGAAAAAAGTTATGATCACTAATGCAATTCACCGCTGCTTTTTGTAAATTATATTATTTTTAGTAATTAGGCTACCGAACGTTGAGAAGAAGCAAAGCTGAAAGAGAAAGTGGAAGAGCATAAAGATTAAAGAGATGAAGAAGCCATTGATGGATAATATTTTATAAAAGTTAAAAGAAGAGAAAAATGCTCCATCCACCATGAATTGAATTTGAAATGTTCCATGGACCATATTGATGGTGGCTTTCAACAGTAACACCAATTTATTACTATTATTATTATTATTTTAACTTTTGGGCTACTCATATGCCATATATTATTACCATTTAATTAATTTTTGTTTTGGTTTATTTTTTAAAGGAATCAGCTAGTTGTGAAGCCACGTTAATCCACTTTTCTAAAGATACGGAAAATCCACATAAGCATTTCAGTATTTTTCTAGCCAATATCGTATAATTCATCAGACTCAGATATCAACCCCGAAACGAACCATGTGGAATATGAATATAAAATTCGTCTTAACCACTATCACTTTGTAGTAGTTAACTTATTTTGCTTGTTTGAGTTTCACTCAATTAAGTGATGAGGACGAAAGGAAGATCACCCACTCACGTCGACTAGTGATTGATGCACGATGCGTTTGATGAAGGGAGCTCATCATAAGCATATAAAAAGTGTGAAAAAACTATACAACTCTTGGATGGTGATGTTTAATGTGATTGGACAACGGCTTCTTACTTTTCTACAATCTTACTACCCAAGCCTTCTCCACATCCATTTTCTCTTTGTTTGTGTTTTCAATTACCTTGTTAGTTTTATTGCCATTAGCATTACAATGTATAATGTATATTGACTCGCATTGATGGCGATTCGATTCACATGAATGAAGATTCGACTAATATGACAACTTTGAAATCTAATTATTACTGATAGTTTATTGTGCAGTTCTTCAGCCTAAATCCCGCCTAGTATAGAATATTGTTGTGTTGGAAAAAATAAAAAAGCTTCTTAGGACTTTTTTACCTTTATGTTTTGAGAATTTTGTCAAACAAATTGAAAATTATTATAAAACTAAAGACTATTGAAGCTACAATGAGAACATAAACGCTCCCAAAAAACTTTAGAGTGGTGTTATCCACACCCCACACCCATTTTACTCCCATGCATCCTCTCAATCAATGAACAAAAATTAACGTGTGGAAAGAAAAAAAAATGTGTGGAGAGCAGTACCCTTACCTATATACTATTTATGTCTTAAACATGAAGATTAAATTCTTTTGTAATAAAGAAGAAGAGTACATATTTCCGCTTGATCGGTACGTTAGACATCTCCTGCCATCTTTTGTTGACACTCCATCCTCTTTGTAGTTTTCTTATTGTGGTCATTAGATGCATGTATAAGTTATCCTTTTCCTCCAAACTTTCAGAGATCTTGTGAAATAGGAATTTCTTTCGTTGGGAACATTTCATCTAAGATCCTCATTTTTGGAACCAATTTAGCGCACAATCGCAAATGGTTGCGATGTTCATTAGAATCACCCATAAAGACCGACTATAGGGTGAATGGGGTTGATCGCGAGTGAATAAATCCATATTGGACTGCTTACTTATCTCCGAGAAGAAAATCAAATCACGGATTTGGTTCTAGAAAGAACGATGTGGTGTGTACTACATCGGAGTACATCCTTGACGAGTAATTTATGACAAGGCACAGAGAAGAGATGAATCATCGTCATATGTCTACGCGCAGACGACGGCATGTATAGAATAGTTACTGATTATGGTAGCAAATGGTTGATGATCGTACAAGATTCTTGTCGAAAATAAAAAGCTAGGGTTTATATAGAGATCTTGAGAAACCTAGCATGGAAAGTAATCCTTATTCCATCGGAAGAGAATCTAGGAGAATATCTTTGCACCAGAAGTCCTGTGTTCGAATTCCTCGCCACTTTGTTTAGTGTACTATCTTTTGTAAAAACAAAAAAAAAAAAAAAAAAAATTACGGAACATGTTCACTAATTTAAGAAATGAAAGCAAGAAAGGATAAAAATCACATAAGCATAACATTCATGGTTTTAACAGAAAATACACAGCTTTATCCCGACTACGACAACTACAAGTCTACAAGAAATGCAAGAAAATATTTGGTGATTAGAAAAGTTGGATAGTAGAAAACGGGACGAAGGGCGGATAGTCGAGGTACGTAGCGATAGCCAAAACAAAATATAACTTGCATAACAACATTGTCAAAACTTTAGTAGCGCTTCTAACTCAGATAACAGATCTTATAGAGGATAATTTAACAGACGTCCTACCGGGGGGAAACAAACTAGAGCACAAATCCCATCAAATGCTTAGTACTCGTCATCATCATCACTGTCGTCATCGTTACCAGCATCATTGAAGGCCTTCAACCTCTCAACCAACTTCTTCTTCCTCTCATCAAAGGTAAGCTTCTTAAGGTTGTACCTGTTTCGTAAATGAAAATTGGAATCATTTGATGGCAACTTCCCACTGATTTCAATGCATGAAATCCCATTACTTGCAAACAATGAAACGAGGACTTGATTTAAAACATCAACAACTGGGTACAGAATCAATCAGACTTTACCTCTTGTGCTCCTGAGGAGCCGGCTTTTCAGTCTTCTTAAGTGTAGGATCAGCACGGATGGCAGCATGAACTTTCTTGTACACCTCCTCGATGTCATCCGCTTCAATGCCTTTCTTAATATATTCACTGAAGTGACTCTGGTATTTCTCTGGCTCATCCTCCGCCAAAGTCTAAAATAATAAATTAAAAGTTTAAGAAAACAGTATTAATTATTCTACCTGACAAGAATTCTGAACTCTTTTCTTTGGTTCAACGTCCATAAAAGTTCAGAAACAAATAATTAGGATTTTGACCAGCAGACATAAATATTCTAGACCAGAGTTAATGCCAATGCATGACATGAATACTCAAGCCTCAAAATTACCCTCATGTATGCAGCAACATGGCCACCATAAATGTACTTGCGATGAATCTCAGCGTCAAGTTGCTTGCTATCCTTGGAGAAACCGGCAAACCTCTTTTCACTGTGAGGGATATCCAAACCCCCATCCAAAGCACCCTGCAATCAATTGAAAATTCTTTAACTCAGTAGCCACATTCCAAAGTGGATTAAAAATTGAATTACATTCAAGAAATGACCATGTTATGTATAGGATGGAAGCAATATGAAAAATAAGGTACCACCAGGGATCAATATAAAATTCGTCAACAGGCATCCAAAGAAATGTTTTAATCGAGGTTCATAGGATAAAACAAAAAAGAGTGTTATTGATAATAATGACTGAAAAATAACAAAACTGTTAGTCCGAAAATGTCGTCCATATAGGAACATTTACCTTAAAGTGAAAGGAAAGTACACAACAAAGTAATTTACACATAAGCATCATCAAAAGTTTAAAAACAAAAACTTGAACACATCAAATATAAATAGCACCATAATGTGGTACCCACCTTCAAGGCACCGAATACACGGTTTCCTGTGGTGGTCCTGATCAGGCCAACATCAAGAAGAGCACGGAATGGCCTTCTGCTCTCAGCTGGCTCTACAGAATAGTCTTCACCAGTAGCCTAAAATACCAGACAAATTTTCACAATAAAATTAGACGTCATATGAAGGGAATCAAATTGAATAAACAAAAAATAATACACTACCTCAACATTTCCCTCGTACTCGTCATCCATTTCAAGCTTCTTCAACACACGACGAGCCAAGAGTAGGCCAGTGCAGTAGGCTGATCATAAATATACAGTTACTACCCAACAAGTTGAACTCATGCATCAAGACAGATTAGTGAAGCAAAATAAACAGAATAAACAGATGGTGTAAATAATACCAGCGGCATAGTTTGTGAGACCAACTTCAAGCCCATAGCGTGGGAGCTCATGGGAGTAGGCTGCAGCAAGAACCAGATCACCAGCAATACTGGCAGATATAATTTGAGCAACAATATCCTTGTTGGTCTAAGGATTATGTTAAGGTGCACATCACAGGATTTGCACAAGTGAAATAGTCATTTCAAATTCTAACAACGTACGCATAGAATAGAATGCCGAAACATTATAAAACCCTAAAAACTAGAATGGAAATGGCCGAAATGGTGGTTGACAAAAGGATACAAATCTCACAACAAAACGATACTTGGGTGTGTTGTACTTGTTCTTGTCTTGGTTAATGAGCCTAATCCTGGCACGGTAGTCAGTCTTTCCCTCTGCCCAAAACATTCGACAATAAAATTATCATCATATGCAGCACATTAACAAACAATTAACAAAAGCCCTTGACTTGAAAGACGAAATGAATACCTCGCCTTCTCCTGTACTTGACTTGAAATCTCTTGAAGTAAGCCCTTGATTTCTGAGCTTTGGCGAAAGCCTACAACGAATAAATCAACAAATTATTTAACAAAATCCTTCCCAGAAATCACATACAAACAACAATAGTTCGTGCAGCAGAAACACAAATCCATCCCACTAAAAATGTAAGTGTTTCAGAAAATAATCATGGAAATCATAAAATTTCAATGCTAGATCAATTAATTGGGAAATTTAACATAAATTGAAAAGTAGAGGTAATCAATCAATTTTCCGAGCAACCAAACAGAAAATAATCATGCTTTTCTCTCGCAAACGCAGACAGAGAACTTCCATGGAAGTAACAGAGACCAAGTGAGGGAGCTCACCATTGCGGAAGATCAGCAGCCGAGAGCAACGAGACCAAGTGGGAGAGAACCAGCTAGGGTTTTTGGGTTTCAGAAGGTAGCTCTTATATATTGAACCTGCCAATTGGATTTGAGGATCGACGGCTGGCTGGAAGTGATGTGTGGTTCAATAGGGTTTTGTGGTGAGATGGACGGCTGGGATTCGATGTCTCGCTCATGGCCATTTGGTCTTTCAGAAAATTGTGTAGGGGCTTTTCATTCTTTCCATATTTAGTTGTTGGCCCAATTTCCCTTCTTTATTCTTTCCACATTTAGTTTGTGGGCTTTGGGCTGGGAATATCATTCAATTTTCAAAAGGAAATGAAATGACATCTTTTTTATAGTGCACATTTAAGTTGCACATTTGAATAAGAATCGTTAAATCTTGTTATGTTAAATGATCTAATGATTTTTTTTCGATGTGTAACTTAAATGATCTGACGATTTTTTTCAGATTTGTAACTTAAATGTGAGTTTTTATGTGCACTAGAGAAAGTATCAATGTAGGGATGGGCATTTTAGTGGGTTTACTGACCAACCAGACCAACTCACCTGGGTTCTAAACTTGAAACTTTTATTTTTGGGTCAAAACTTGTTCAATAGATGGATTGGGTTGGGTTGAAGTGTTATTAGTTTGATTGAAACCAACTTACTTGAGTGACAATAATTTTTAAATGCACTTGTTTATTAATGCTTGATTTGAATAGTAAAAAATAATGTATTAGTAACGTGTAGTGATATAACAACATCAAATTCACATGATTAAGTCCAGTGGACGTAAGTATTGATTATATGTATCTCATACTCACATTAGGAATATAAAAAATAAAAAAAAAGCAATCAAGCCTAACTCATGGAACTCATCCAATCCAACCCGCCTAAAAATGGTTTGGGTGGGTTAGGTTACCAATTCTCTTGGGCGACAATGGATTTGAACAATTTCAACCCGAGCCTATTGGGTTGGCCAACGAATTAAAGTCTTACTCGACCAACCCACCTCGATGTCCACCCCCTACCTCAATGAAATTATCCTTTAAACTTCTGGGTTGGGCTATATTTAAAAATGAATTGCGAGGACCATATATAAGGAGAAGTATTATTTAGTGAGAGTTGTCAAACAAATCGTAACTCTGTTCGAATTTAGACAAATATGGAGCATTGGTCCTTGATGCCAATTCTGTGAAATTTTTTGTGTACTTCAAAGGGCCTTCAGCTTAGTTTCCCAATTCAAACTCTAAGAAGAGCTCAAGCGCTTAATTTTCATGTCAAATTCATATCAATTCATTTGAATCAATCTAACTATCCATTCTTTCATATTTTGACTTTTATGAAGTTTATTTCTTTACTACAGCTGATAAAAATACATATGTAGAAAGCTTACCCTTTGTCTCTAATATTTATTAACGAATTTGTTTATACTGCTCTTCGAAACGTGAAGCAAAAGCAAACTATTATAGTTCGGAGTCCAGGTCCAACTATTTCTTTGTAAGCGAGGTGAGGTATTTCGTTTAGGGGGTCAAGCAAGTGCGAGAAAATTTCCCCGCTTCAGTTTATTAAAAGTAAGGAGGTCAAACAGAGGACCTATGGAAGTTGGGGCCGGGGCTCGTCCCCCGTCAATATTGAATCAAACAATTGGAGGTCATAGCACTGACCTATTTTTTATTGATTCAATACAATAGAGGAAAGATCATACAGTTCCGTGCCCAGATAGAATTTCAAATAGTTAGTTTCACCAATCGGATATAAAGACTTACTTCACATTTACAATTACACAAAAATACACACACACACACACATAGACATCCACAAAAAAAATTAACAACCCATTTTACTTCAAAGCATTGTCGTGGATGCAAATCTCCTAAGGTTGGATTGACAAAATCACACTTAGAAAATAAGAAACATTGTTAGCCTAAATGACAAACACTCGAGAAAAGAGGGTGGGTGCCTAACGAAGGGCTTTCGATGCATAAATTAGAAATAATAGGAGAAAAACTATAATAGAGAGAATTTTGAGTAGTAAGTGACGATTTTACTGATCTACTTAAGTGGCTCCTCACATGCAGCTAGGTGGGGAGATTGCAAGTCATGTTCGGTAGACCGTTATGTGTAGCTAGCATGGTGCAAACAAGTTTTTTCATGCAGTTACTCGAATATCGTTGGTGGGAGGCCCCTGGTAAATAGAGGCGCCAGTGTACGAAACACCCAAGGAAGACGCCAAAAAGTCGATCCATACCTCATTGAGCCTGGAAAGGCACGATGGCAGGACCTATAGGGCAGGGAAATGCCTAGCCCTTTAAGGTTTGGTGGGTCTGCTCATGACGTCAAGAGTTAATTCATCATATTGAACTAAAAGTTCATTTGGTGTCCTCCTATTCGAAGCGATTAATTTATGTCTCCACAATTGCAAATGGAACAATAGTAAATATTAGGAAGTTTTAATGAAACAATATCAGTACTATTCACTTTTAACGAAAAATCTGATTTTTACCTTTCCTTGGTACTATTCACTACACATTTATTTCTCTTTTTTCATTAAAACTATTTTTTTTTAACTTTTCGTTTGTTTTCCATAAATATTAGAGTAAATCTCAATTTACTACCTTCAAGTTTCGTGTTTTTCAACATTTAGTACATGAATTTTTTTTTGTCCCAGAGTCATACCTAAAATGTTAATTTTGGGACAGTTTCATAC
>JAOTRO020073268.1:0-14421 GCA_028566515.2 Pyracantha coccinea | reverse complement strand
GTAATCAACTCCGTCTTGTTGAGTATAATCCTTTGCTACAAGTCTAGCTTTGTATCTTTCAATTTCACCCTTTGAGTATCTCTTTGTTTTGTAAACCCACTTACACCCTATTGGTTTACACCCTTGTGGAAGCTCAACTAACTCCTACACTTTGTTTTTATCCATGGAATCCAATTATCATTGCATAGCTTCTTGCCAGTGTTCATTATTTGAACTCTTAATTACTTTCTTGAAGTTTAATGGATCCTTTTTTGGGCTATTATACTCAGCTTTTGCAGATACACAAGGAAGTCATATGAGATTGTAGGCTTTCTTGCACGAGTAGATCTTCTGGTTTCCATTTTCACAGGTTCAAACTGGTGGGTTGTTTAGCTGCACAAGTTCATCTACAACCGTTTCTTCTTCTTGGACAACCTGTATTGGTTATTCAATTTGTTCATTTGTACTTTGCACTGGAATTGGCAAAAGAATCCATCTGTCACAGCATCACCTAGGTTTTCATCTTGTAATGCTGTGGTCTATTTATTCTAGTCAAGATTCTCTTCCCATTGATCATCATTAGCTTATTCAATGAACTTGGCTCTCCCAGTTTCAATGAACCTCGAGGTATGGTTGGGACAATAAAACCTGTAACCCTTAGTTCTTTCTAGATACCCTACAAAGAAGCATGTGATTGTTCTTGGGTCTAGCTTCTTCTCCATTGGATTGTATGCTCTTGCTTTTGCTTTGCAGCCCCAAATTCTCAAGTGATTGAGCACTGGGGTTTTTTGTTGGTCCACAATTTGAAGGTTGTCTTGGGAACATACTTACTAGGGACCCTATTCAACAAGTAGTTTGCTGTATAATTTTAACACTACTTGTTAGACTTAATATGTTTATGTAATATTAAAACACCATTGTACTAACCTTGTGAAGACATCGTTCAATGCACACCAAGCACTGGAACAGCAACTAGCATACCAGGACACCTAGAACTTGAGGAAGGTATTATCCACACTCACCACGACTGTATTACTCGAACCTATGGGGAGTTATCTAAGTATACGTTTTAGTGGTGTATGCAGGGACCTTCCCTTGGTTTTTATACGACTACAACCCTAGTGCACATTCCCATAATCATGCATTCGAATTCCTTATTGTACAAGGATACAATCTACCAAATCTCAGTCCTAATAGGATAGTATCAAGAGTCCTTATTATCTAATTATAACCAGAATATATACTTTACTTGGAGTCCAAGTTATAGCTTATAACTAAACCCTAATCGTTCTTACATTCCACATCAATCCTTATTAACTATATTGACCTATTAGCCATTGGATTAGAGTCTTTACATCCAACACTACTGACTCTAGCATAAGACTTTAAGAAAGGGAAAAGTGAAGAAATATAACTGCTTGCATTATCACGTAGTGCGTGCGTAAAATTTAGTGAACAAATTGGGACTATGTACAAAACAGACGAGTAGGAAAATAGAACGAGTGAACTATGCGGCTAGAGCAGCTGGTTTAATTTGTTCATCAAAGTAAGTGCCAACATATATATATCACTACGTTAAAAAAAGTTCAAATGGACTCAATTTGGATTCTTTATCAAATTAAGTAATTACATCACCTAGTGCATGTGTAAAATTTAGTGAATAAATTGGGCGTCTCTAATAGTCATGTACTTGTGTGTGTGTGGTGGTGGAGTGGATTGGCTTGGGGTGGGGGATGAAGTGTACGCATGTTCTTCGACGACTTTTATTTCATATGAACGGTTCAATGAAATTTGGGATCATATTTTTTGATTTGATTTTAAAGCAAAAACAATGTGAACCAGCTAATTGTGCAGAGAGATTAAGACTTCCAATATACAATATGTAAAACAAGGACCTAAGTAGCAGGTAATGTTTTACAGTGCATGATGGTAATCAAGTGCAGCACAGCAATGAGATCGAAGACCTCATTGACCACGCCAAAGCTAGCTGAGTTCCAAATGATAGAAAAACTCAGCCGCAGTGTTTGTTACTAGATTAGTGTGGGTACGTATATGTAGTGGGTCTTCACATGCTAGGGCACCCTTCTCTACCTAAACCTTTACGCAAATGGGACCAATCCATCTTAATTTGCTTTGGCATATATATGTATGTATGTATGTATGTATATCAATAGTCGGTTACAACCTCTTTCCCGTACATCATTATGACGCATGAAAATTTTATTGGGAAATTTGCTATAATAGAAGGATTTCATATTTATAACCTCAACTTTGGGTCCTAACAAACTCATACCTTATCTTTTAAATATTGTAATGTAATACATCAACTTACAGATTAGTTGTTATGTCAGACATTCATTAGTCAATTCGTTTGTTTGATCGTTAAGTGATGATTTGGCAAATATAAAATCCACATTTATGCTAATGTGAATGTTAGAATTTTGCCATATGGAAAATCTATTAAGAAAAAAAAATCAATTTAGAAAGAAAATAAAAATAAAAACAAAAAATTAATAAAAGCAAAAAACATAAAATTCAAAAAATTCCACTCTTTCCCGAGCTCGAGTTATCAGAGAAGACTTTCCCCATCACCAGCAGCAGCAACGAGGCAAGTAATCAACCAGAGACAATGTTGTCATGATTCATGAGCTAACCTTACCCCTTCCCCAGCACAGCAGAACACCCTCACCCTTCGCTCAGCTCCAACTCGAAGCAGTTCGCCTCAGCCCACAGTGCGGCCCAACAACTCATCAACTTCTCTGAGCTCGAAAGCTTCAGCCATGCACTGCCTTCATGACGTCAATAACCTCAACTTCGTCAAGTGCCACACAGTTTAAGGTAATTTGGGCCTTACCTCAAGTTTTGGTGCACCAGCACAGCCTTTGATTCTAATGGGGACTTAACATTCCCGTGGTATCCAAGTTGGACCTCTCCACGGGCAATCAAACCCACACTTCCTACCTTTTATGCTCTGACTGTTGGTATTCAAACCATCTTCATCAATAATAAAACTAGAATAAAAATGAGAAAAATATGGAGATTTGAGTAAGAGGCAGCAGCAGGGCAAATAGAAACATAGAGCAGAGAGCTATTTTTTGACACAGATATATTTTTCTGATTTGGATTAAATGTCCCAGTACATGGGACATCTGCTAAGGTAATTGGACAAATGATAGGAGTTGCTGATTGTTGTTCTCACTAAAGTCTTGCATAATTCTTCTCAGCCACATTGCTTGAGAAGTTGCAATTGAAGTTGACACATACTCAGCCTCTGCCATTGATAGTGCAATTGATTTCTGCTTCTTAAACGCCCAAGAGAATACACCAGTCCCTAGTGTAAAGGCATAGCCAGATGTGCTCTTCAAGTCATCCACACTACCTCCCCAGTCACTATCACAGAACCCAAACAATTTTGGCTCAACATTCCTTTCATACATAATACCAAAGTCAAGTGTACCTTGTATGTATATTAGGATCCTCTTTGCAGCTTCGTAGTGAATGCGAGTAGGCTTGTGCATAAATCTAAACAACAAGTGTGCATCATACATAATATTAGGTCTAGTCCCTGTCAAATACAACAAACTCCCAACTAGGTTTCTATACACAGATTTATCATTAGCACCACTACAAGCTTCTCTTTGAAACGTTTCATTCACAACTAGCGGTGTTGCAACAGGTTTGCAACCAACCATTTTGAATTTTTCTAGAAGTCTTTTTGCATATTTCTTTTGAGTAATAAAGATACCATCATTTGATTGAATGATACCAATTCCCAAAAAATAATGCAACATGCCTAGATCACTTATCTCATATTTCCTCATCATGCCATTCTTGAAATTCAAGATCATTCTATCACTACTTCCAGTATAAGCCAAATCATCAACATATAAGGAAATGATAAGGATATTTGAAGTACCTTCGATTTTGACATAGAGGGCAGGTTCATTCTCACTTCTCTGAAATCCCATTTCATTGAAATATGAGTCGATCTCTCCATACCATGATCTTAGAGCTTGTTTCAGGCCAAAAGTGCCTTCTTAAGCTTGTACACCTTGTGCTTTTGTCCTCTAAGAACAAATCCTTGAGGTTGATCAACGACCACGTCTTCTTTTAGGACTCCATTTAGGAAAGCGGACTTGACGTCAAGTTGGTGTTAAAACCACCCCTTATGAGTAGCTACATAAATAAGGCCTTTGATTGTTTCATGTCTAACTACCGGTGCAAAGGTTTCTTGGAAGTCAATCCTGGGTTTCTGAGAATAGCCGTTTGCTACCCAGAGCTTTGTTCTTTTGAATGGAACCATCTTGATTGAGTTTAGTCCAATGACGGAATTGTCACGAGGTCTATCTACTAGTTCTCATGTCTTGTTTTTCACAATAACATTGATCTCCTCTTACATTGCAGCCTTCCATGTCTTTTCTTTCACTGCATCATCAAAGTTTTTCGGTTCTACAACATAAAAATTGCAGCTTTCATAGACTTCATTTAAGCTCCTTAACCAAACCAGCGTTGACCTTGGACTCGAAGGTGTGGGAGAGTGAACTTGAGGACTGTTTTCAAGTGTTAATTGTGGAATTTCCAGCTCAATTTCATCTTAATTTGGCTGATCTTTTTCTTCAATTCTGATTAGTGCAGATTCCTCTCAGATGGTTGCTTGATTCCAATCCCAAGAAGATTTTTCACTAAAGAGAACATCTCTACAAACCACAATTTTCTTCTTTTTTAAATTGTAGAGTCTGTACCCTTTTGTGTGTGAAGCATAGCCTACAAAAAATGCATATTTCACTTGACTCATCAAGTTGTAGTCTTAGTTCTTTTGGAATATAAGCAAAGCAGATTGACCCAAACATTCTCAAGTGATTCACATAACGCTTTCTTCCACTCCATGCCTCAAATGGTGTCTTGCCTTCAACCACCACTGTCGGATGCCTATTCATCAAGTAGACTGCTGTATTAACTGCCTTACCCCACAAATATTGAGACATTCCCTTGTCATGCAACATTGCCTTAGCCATTTCAACTATGGTTTTGTTTTTTTCTTAGCTTCTCCATTTTGTTGTGGAGTGTAGCTAATGTTTGCTGCCTTTCCAAGCCAATATTTTGACAAAACTTATCAAATTTTGTGGATGTGTACTCTCTTCTTCTATCACTTCTAAGAACTTTGATTAGATAACCAGCTTGCCGCTCAACCATAGCTTGAAACTTCTTGAAGATTGAGAACACTTCTGATTTCTATCTTAGAAAGTATACCCAAGTCATTTTGGAATAATCATCCACGAAGATTAGGAAATTAATTGTTTTCCACTTGAGTAACCGTCTTCATTGGTCTGCAAACATCTGTATGAATCAATTCCAATGGAGCTTTTGCTCTCCAAGCTTTATCATGTGGAAATGAATCTCTATGATGCTTCCCAAGTCCACAACCTTCACATATTTCTTCATTTTCTTGGATACTCGGCAATCCATGCACCATTTCTTTTTCTTGTAGCTTTTTTAGACTTTGAAAATTCAAGTGGCTAAGCCTTTTATGCTGTAGATTTGAATCTTCTTGCACTTTAATCTTAAGTACAGATTAAGTTGCATACTCAATTGTAAGAGGAAAGCTTTTACTCTTCCTCATCTCAATCTTAGCCAAGAGTTGTTCACAATTCCTCCCATCATATATCTTGCAAGTATTGTCTAAAAAATACAAGTAATAGCCATGCTTAATGAGTTGTCCAAGACTTTGCAAATTTTGCTTCAAATCCGGAACTAACATGACATCCTTGATGAACATCTTTCCATTCTTCGTATGTAAGACAATAGTACCTCTTCCCAATGTATCGGTTAGCTGCCCGTTTCCCATCTTCACTCGTGTTGGGTTTGTAGTGTTAATATTATGGAGAATGTTCTTGTTCGCTGTCATATGATTGCTACAGCCGCTATCCACAAACCAAACTTTATCTTCTTCTTAGATGGTTGTATCATGACCAACATAAAACATATTGGTTTCTTCACCTTCTGCTTCGGTGTCATGAGGTAGTTGATTATCCTTGTAGGTACAATCCTTTTGCAGATGCTCGAATCTGCTACACTTGTGGCATTTCACTTTTCCCTTGAACCAATTCATCGAAATGAGCTTTGTCACAAAATTTTCACTTTGAAGCCTACAAACTCTTCTCAACCTTTTCTTCTCTTTAAAATTACCCTTTCCTTCCCACCTTTTGTTTTTGCCTTTCCAATTCTTGTTGGACTTGGCTTTGCTTTGACTCGAACTAGCTTCAGTTTTTGGATACACTGTAAGCGTTTGGAAAGCATTTTCTACATCATTGTTGTCATGCCTGGTAGTCTATGAGAAAAACCTTTGAATGAACCAATCAATTCTTCAACACTCAAAGTTGACAAATCCTTAGTCTCCTTTATGATTGAAACTATGTTGTTATACTTTCTTGGCAAGCTGATTAGATACTTCTGAACTATTCTCTCATCAGACAAGGTTTCACCATAGCTTTTCATTTGATTAATAATCTCACACAATCTACTCATGTAATCATCTAGCAATTCATCATCTTTCATTTGTATGTACTCAAAATCTCTTCTCAAAGATTGGAGTTTGACTGCCCTTACCTTAGTAGAGCCTCTGTAGACTTTCTCCAACACATCCCAAACTGATTTGGCACTTGTCTCATTCGAGAGTCTCGAAAAAATTTCATTTGAGATAGCATTTTGAATGACCCCAAGAGCTTTTGCATCTTTCTTAATGTTTTCCCTTAGTTCCCTTGTTTGAGCCTCTGTCAAAGCCACAATACTTAGGCGTACCACATAGCCATCTTCAATCAAGCTCCATAAATCATGAGATACAAAAATTGCTCTCAACTTTGTCCTCCAGAAGTCATAATTCACTCATTGAAGATAAGAGTTTGAATCTCTCCATTGCTACTTGAACCGGCAATGAATTTGAAAATTTAGATCCGAGGGTTTCACTTAGAATTTTTCCTCTTTTGAGAATAAAAAAACGCCCCACTCTTTGATCAGATTGGCTCTATACCATGTTGGTATTCAGATCATCTTCATCATTAATAAAACTAGAATAAAAATGAGAGAAAGATGGAGATTTGAGTAAGAGGCAGTAGCAGGGCAAACGGAAACAGAGAGCAGAAAGCTATTTTTTCACACAGAGATAATTTTCTGATTTGGATTAAATGTCCCAGTACATGGGACAACTGCTAAGGTAATTGGACAACCCTTTTACAAAAGATCTAAGCCATGCATGTGGCAATAGATTAGAGAACCAAAGCATTTCAAATTACATAAAAGGACATCAAAGTAAGAACAAAAACAGAAGCAAAGGATTAAATTTAACACTGACGACCTCAGTTTTCTCTTCTTTGGCAGAAGATCGAACTGGAACGAGTTGAGATCGAGTCCAACTCTGTGAGAGAGTGAGATTTACAGAGAGATCGAGTTTGACTCATGTGACTTAGATATGGCGGTTCGCAATGTCCCACTCGGAGAAATAGGGAAAAGGAAAGTTAGAATTTGTGGTGACGCTTAGATCTGGGGATGTCATGACACTTGTTGAAGTTGATTTTGATGCACAAAAGAGAATGGAAAAGAAGAAGAGCGAAAAGAGAAAAACAAAGGAGAGAGAGAGCTGTAGAGCAAATGAGTTGATGAAGGTTGCATGGAGGGTTTATATGGAAGAGTATTGCAGACATTTCATATCTTGAAAATTTCCATTTCAGCTAATCAACTTAAGTGTTTTGCCACTTAGTACTATGATCTTGTAATATATATTCTTCTTCACTTGTAAGTGAGAGGTCTTAGGTTCGTTTTTTACCAAAAGCAAATTTGAATCACATTAGTGCTAACCCATTGTGAGGCTAAGCCTATCCATCCTCCTCCTTCTTAGTATAGATAAATCATTTGTTCAAAAATCAACTTAACTATTTTTATTCCAGCACCTCCTTTTTTTAATTTATTTTTAAGGCCTATCCTTGAATCGAAGTTGGCCTATTAGGGCACTTCTGGACACTTCAATTGTAATGTTAACTACAAACATGACAGCTGTTTTACTATATATATTTTTGATACAACAATATACTTATACCAAAGGGTGGGGAATATGCTCAATCACAATGAGCAAACTATAATAATATGGTTCGAATTTACCATCCATGGAAATAGAACGAATTTACCAACCATGAAAATAGAACCTAAAATATTTCACTTACTAGTAGAGAAAAATATCACTAGACTGTAGTAATTCGTGATCAAATAAGAGTTCCTATTTGTAGCTGGTGCCATATACATCCCTTAATTTTTTTGAAAGATTGTAGCCATGTTTGGAGAAGCAACAAGACACGGAAGTAGCAAAGGAGAAGCAAGTTTGGAGGAAACCAATGGAGGGGGGATTTAAATGGAATTTACATGGAGCTTGGAAGAACATAAATAAAATGGGTGGGATAGTGGTGGTTCGGAGTGAGAGATGGGAGAGGCATTTTATTTAGGGTTCTTTAAATTTAAGCCCTTGCAATTCATAAACTCTAGACACAAACCCACACATATTATAACTTCTAAATAAAATCCAAATTTTAAATATGATGTCATGTTTGATAAAAGATATCCATGAATTTGTGTTTATTTACAAAATCATGCCACCAAATCTCTTATACGTTTCTTTTAGACATTTAATTTATTTAATATATTTTTAATTTTGTGTGAACTCGTCTAATCCAAAACCTAATTAGATCAAATATATACAGACATATATTCTACATTTATGTATACTAATACCATAAAAAGTAGTTGGTAAATTAATTTTGTTACAAATTTAAAAAGTAGGAACAATAATTTTCATGTAATTATACAGTAGGTAAATTATTTTCATAAAATTAAATAATAGATATTGTTTTCAAAAAATTAATTTTCATAGTAGGTAAACTATTTTCATGTAATTATATTGTAGGTATAAAATTAAACAATAGATATTGTTTTCATAGTAGGAAAATTATTTTCATAAAATTAAACAATAGATTTTGTTGAAAATAAACACTAAATCAGGCATATTCAAATTGAAATTTATTGTCGAAATTAAAAAAAATTCCAAATTAATTCCTCCATCTATAATCATATTTCATGGCTACAAGGCCTTGCCAAATTCAATGCACGTGATCAATTAAAACAAAATTACAAAAACTTTCCATATTGGCTTAGATGAGGTATATTAGGGATCCAAAAAAATAAAAAAATGGACGCACAAACTTAATTTAGTAAGTTGTTTAGTTGGATTCTAATCATTGGGTTTTATTCGGATAAATATTATATGATGGGCTAGAGGCTAGAAAAATGAGTTTAGAGGGGGAAAGTTAAATTTTCAGTTTTATTTATATAACGGTATTCTACTCTAAGAGGAAAGTGATGAGGATATTCTTCTTTAAGTGGAGGGAGATTTGGTCACGCCACATTAATGTGCAGCCAATAATTAGGTATTGAACTCAATACAAATATAATATGAAATTGACATGTGAGCAGAACATCTCACTTACAAATGAAGAAATATCACTAGATCATAATACTGGTTGGTTAGAAAGGGCAATTTAGTTCAACATAGTATTTGAAAATTTTGGATACAAGTTTTCACACTCTTAACTTAACACATTATTTAGTTAGTTTTTTCATAAGGAGGTATTTATAGGAAAATAAAGTACAAAGCTAAACCAATAATTAGAAACAAAATCAATCTTAATTAGACTAGTAAACCTAAAATGAAATGGCAAAGGAACTTAATTTTTCTTTCTATTCTAGTTTTTTTATAATAAAGACACTTCATTGAAAAAATAATGGATTAGGCAAGTTAAACTACACATCAGGACCCATAAGGCTATACTACGTGAAAAATTCAGAACGAATATAACACTTGAAAAATACATACATGAATTATTCTGTAATTTTAAAAATACTTTTAAAAAATTGGCAATTTTTTAAAAATCCGAAAAATATTTTTTTAAATTATGTAAGTACGTGGATAATTTGTAAATTATACGAGAATTCACTAACTATGGTTCACATTTGGCGCCTAAAATTGAAGTGAAGTAACTCACTAGTAAAAAGGTATGCTGAATTAAGAAATGCATGCCATATTGAAAAAAAATTCAACTTGAAGGAATCATATGTATTAGTTGTAAGATATGAATATTTCACTACTTTGTAGATTTTTTTTATACAACGATATATTTACATTAAAGGTGGATAAATAAATTAGTGTGGAACTCATCATATAGATTCAAATCCATGACATCTCATTTATAAATAAAACTTTTACAAAAATATAAAATTTATTCATGACTTGATTCATCTTCTGCGTTAAAGTTTATGACTATTTAAATTTAATGAATATGTCTGCAAGGCTAATCTTAAAAACAAAACATGGCTTATTATATTTCGAAGAACAGTCATCAAGAATCCATATATATCATGAATAGATACAACCTTTTTGGTAGCATACAACCGGGATTCGTAATACACTCCAAAGTAATACATATCTCCTTACCGTTATGTTTATCTTATTTTGTTTTCCCATTTACTACTATGAATAACTTTATAAGGTAAGGTGATACAAATCTTTAGTGACAAAGAAGTGAAGGTAATTTCAAGGAGCATAACCACCATGACCACTGCCTTCACCACCCCCACCTCCTCCTCCATATGCACCTCCATGCGCTCCACCATAGCCGCTGCCGCCACCAGAACCTCCACCACCACCACCACCACCTGCATAGCCACCACCACCACCAACTCCACCTCCAGCTCCTCCACCGCTCCCATATCCTCCTCCACTTGCTCCTCCAGCAGCATAACCTCCTCCAGCACCACCACCATGCCCACCGCCACCGCCATATCCTCCACCATGTTCTCCACCAGCGCCATAACCCCCACCAGCACCACCACCTTCTCCTCCTCCATAACCACCGCCATGCTCTCCGGCATATCCGGACCCTCCGCCACCACCGGTACCTCCTCCTCCACCACCACCTGCCCCATGTTCTCCACCAGCACCGTAGCCAGCCCCACCTCCTTCACCACCCCCACTTCCATACCCTCCTGCGCCCCCGGCACCATATGCACCACCACCACCACTGCCTCCACCGCCACCACCACCATGTCCACCAGCACCTCCATAGGCAACACCACCGCCTTCTCCACCGCCACTACCACCTCCATATCCAGCAGCACCATGCTCTCCTGCAGCTCCATAGCTACCACGACTTCCTGCACCTCCTCCGCCACTATAACCTCCAGCACCGCCGCCATACCCTGATCCAGCACCGCCCCCAATGCCATGGCCTGCCCCATAGCTGACAGCAGGCACGTGGACAGGCTCTTCATAATTTAGGAGTGTTCTAGCTGCAGAACATATCCCCATACCCAATAACACAAAGAAAACAAAAGTACGAGCATTTTGAGTAGTCATTGGAATAATGCAGTTGAATGCACAACAATGGAGTACAATGCAAGAGAAGAGATGGCAGGTATATATAGGAATGGGATAGGGTCTTATAGCGCGTATCTGCTGAGCACAAGGTGGTTGAAGCACATGCAGATCAAGAGAATTTGGGGTGACTAAAAGAAGGTGGTCCAATATAGAGTATAGACACTCACTACATGCAGACCGGCCCACTAGTATTCTTTTGCTGTCTCCCATATACATTGATACGGTCACTGTATCAAGCATTTTTGTTAAGCTGAAGATTGTATAGGGACCTAATTTCCTTATCTAGCTACCTTCAAAAAAATAAAAATTTTCATATCTGGCTCTCTCTCTCTATATATATATATATATACATACATATATATCTTGTTTAATGGATGTCCAGCTAATTCATTGAAACCCTTTTCAAACCAATATACATGCTAAACTGAAATATGGCATGAAGTTGGCTATAAGTATCAACAGAGTATTTGTGTGTTATTTTTAAGGCCATGTTTGAAATATGGCCGTGTATTCAACAACTTGATTGGTAATGTTGGTTGCGGAAGAAGAATAGAAATAGCTGAAATGAATCAAGCTAGCTTAAGCGCTAAGTAATAGCTTAACAATCATAATTAACAAAACCTGATGTTGGAATTGGACCTGCTAACAAGGTTTACCGATCGAAGCGTATTTAGATTTACTTTTTAGTTGTGACCCTAACAACTTGTTCGTAGACGGCATGCAATGATGTAAAACAATGACCTAAGTAGCAGGTAAAGTTATACATACAGTGCATGGTGGTGAGCAAGTGCAGCACAGCAATCAGATCGAAGATATCGTTGACCTTGTCTGAGCTAGCTAGCTGATATGGTGATGAGCAAGTGCAGCACAGCAATGAGAGCTAGCTAGCTGAGCTCGATCCAAATGACACAGAAGCTGTGCCGCATTATTTGTTTTTGTTACTAGCTAGCTTAATTAGCTTAGATAGCGTGTGCACCTAAATCTCACTGTAGAAATGATGGATGGGACCAATCCATCTCACTTTGCTTGGCTAGTGGAGCCTTTATATATTCTTCACGCTTGTGGCTTATTATTAGATTGGTAATTGGTTACAGCCTTCTTTGCCCTACATCATTCTGACGCATGAAGATTTTCTAGATATAGATATATCAACAGAATTCAAACGCTAACTAGTTAATAATGTAACACAACGCTAAATAAAATCGCATGATTGGAACTATTTAAAAAAAAAAAAAGAAAAAAAAATTGGAACCTTTACGTTTTTAAATCATCATTCATAGATCGTCTTTATAAAAAAACAAACTCAAACTTGAAATCGCTTAGTTGTTTAGCTATTATTGTGAACATTTCATTGTTTATCCACAACATTATATTCGTCAATTTATCAAGTCACAATTTGTAGATGGGGAGTTGAGGGAGAGCGAAAGATGCAGTCGCAAAGGCCCCAAATTTGAAGGGCCCCTAAATTTTTGCCATCTAACACCATGTAATAATGTTTTATATTTAAAAACTTGCTTGTATTAGCACTTTAAAGTGTATTGTGCACTCCTTATAAGAGTATTTTTTTTTCTTTCTAAATATAAAAACTTGGAGTACAATGAGATAGTTTGAGTGTCAATAATAACACCATGAAAAGCGGCAGTTTCTTAATTTTATTATATAACAACGGTTTACATTCAAGTGAAACATTAAAGTTAGAGGTTTGATGTTTTTTTTATTTTTATGTTTGGCTGTTTAAGATAAAACTGCTTTTGATTATTTAGTGAAGGTTATGTTTGTAGCTCTTTTTACTTATCATTAAAGACATCTGTAAATATGCAATAAATGAGTGCTAAAGTTTGTTTTGATTTTTTTTTTGAACAAATGATATTATCTACGCTAAGAGGGTGGAGGAGTGAGCTAAGCCTGTAGTTCAAATTCGCCTTTGGTGAGAATTGAGTAGAAAACCTGATAGGTATTTTTACCACCTGCAAAAGCAGGGATAAAAACATTAAAAATACGTGCAAGAGAACAAGGTAGTCGTAGTATAGTAGCTCAAGCAAGGTCGTAGGGATTGTTTGAATAATTTGTATTTAAACTTAATTAACTATTTGAAAACAAAGTTTAAAAGAGATTGATTTAATGACCTAAAGTATTAAAAAGGAATTTAATTAAAAATAATGAAATAAATTGACAAATTAAAGAAAACAAAAGAAAAGAGTTTTGAAAACCAAATTGTAAAAGCCTAGGGTTCCGCCGTCCCCTTAGCAATCCTATGTAGATTTACCAATTACTTATGAATTGCACATGCAACTTTGAAGGTTAGGTTTTCCTAATCCATATTCTACTCGTGGTATTCAAGCTAGAACGTATATCAAACATGCAATCCGTCTGTGGTATTTAGATCAAATATAAACATGCATGACTCATTACACTTTGTGAAAACCCTTTGAAAAACCATGCAAACCCTAAGACGTGGTATTCATCCTAGGTGAAATTACAACTATTAATCACAAGAAGCAATACTCAATTCCCCAGTGGTATTCCGACCGAATTGCATCCGATTACTTATCTAAACATCCTAATGGTAGCTAAGCATTAAGATATAGAGATAGTTTAAAGCACATTGATTAATAATTCAAAATATGCATGTATAATATCATAAGCAATTAAATAAAAACTACATATTCATGCTAAGGCTCAAGGCATCACCCTAGCAAACAAAAATTAGTTATGAACAACCATAAAACAAAAGGAATTTTATTGAAATAGAAAAAGGATATAAAACACCTAGGAAAAATGAACTTGAATCTTCAAAACCTAGCAAAGTATTGATGCATGCGTTCTTCCCCCTCTTCTTAACCTAATGGCTAAAAAGCCTTATTTATACTACTACAAAATAGAATTCTTCCAAGAAAAGGTCTTAGAATAAAACTAGGAAACATAATAAAACAATAAAACAGAAAATAAAAGGTTTCCTATTTGAACTA
>JAOTRO020073169.1:0-14423 GCA_028566515.2 Pyracantha coccinea | reverse complement strand
TAGGGAAACAAACACAACATGTACATGGTTCACCCTAAGTTTGGCTACATCCACGAACTAGAGGAGTTATCATTAATAGTGAAGGGTTTACACAAATACATAGGTTCAAGCATAATCATCATTAGTGAGTTCTAATGAGTAGTTTAAGTATAATAATGACATTAGGGATTCATTGAAGGAAAAAGGTCTTCTTTTATAGTTGAGGAGAGTCTCTAGGTTTTGTTCGCGATCGATGTGGGACTCTGTGAGCTTTATTCTGATGTTGACATGTGTCATGCTATGGTTGGCCTCCTGGTTGGAGGGAAACTCTTGTGCTTCGATAGAGGTGCCTTAGCATGAACCCTTTAGTGGATCCTTAAAGGTATGAAGGTTACTGGTGCTTGGTGGTTTCGGGATCGGTCAAGTATGGTACAAACACACCTGGTACCAATGTCAATTGGTATCAAAGCTGTGCTCTAGATATACATAGAGTGGTCTTTGGGAATTGCTGGTATTTGGTGGATTTTCACCATGGATCTTGATCGTGTTGTAGGATCTTGCAACTCTCCTCTGTTCTTTAAGGGAACGAACTATGCCACTTGGAGAGAGAAGTTTCAAATCTTTCTTGAAGCACATGATCGAATTGTTGTGGATTATCTTACGTTTGAATGGAAGGCTCCTTCAAGGGACAGTTGATAGAGAATCGGTGGTAAAGGTCGAAGGTGAGTGGACTCAAGGGGAGTTTTGTTCAGCCATGGAAAATAGAAAAGCACAAAATGCCATTGTTTCAACCATCTCACTAACTTAGTTTGCTCATATTCGTTATTGCACCACTGCAAAGCAAGCTTAGGACAAACTCAAAATTTTGCATGAAGGAGACAAACAAGTAAGAGAGCATAAACTTCAGATGACCTTGTCTAAGTTCGAGGATTTAAGAATGCTTGAGTCAGAGACTTTCTCCACTTTCTATGGAAAAGTAAAAATGTTAACAAATGAGGCCTTATGGTTGGGAAAGCCTATTGATGAGACAACTATTGTTCAAAAGGTCCTGAGAACTTACCCAAGAGATTTCAAGCAAAGAAGGCAGCTATTCAAGAATTTCAAGACTTAAATGAGATTAAGCTTGGAAAAGTGGTGGGTAAACTCATAAGTTATGAAATGGAGGTTGACATTGAAGAAGGTGATTCCATGAAACATAAAGAAGTTGATCTTCAAAGTATGAGAAACAGTTGTGCTGAAAATGAATCATGTGATCAATCCTCTGAAGATGACCTTGCCTTATTTGTTAAACAGTTCAGAAGGGTACTCAAAACCAAGGGCAAAGAGGTCAAAAGGAATGGAGAGTCATCAACTAATCACATGATTCAACCTCATGAAAAGCTCAACCTTGGAAGAAAACAAGAGAAGTTTGTTGATAGAAGGGATAAATCTTTCTCAAATGTACATGGACCTTGCTTTGCATGTGGTGGAAATGGTCATCGTTCTACTGAGTGTGCAAACAACAAAGAGTCAAACAGAGAAAGGGTTCTGTTTGTGGTGATAAAGATGAAAGAGATGATCTTATTGCTGCACTTGAAGCTCAAGTTCAAGAGTTGATGATTTCACAAGAAACTTTGTTGCGTCAACTTCATCTGTTAATGACCAATAATGAAATATATTGTGATATTAACTTAAAGTTAACGTCAGACCTAAAAGTGGCTAACCACTGCTCAAAGTGCTTAATCAATAGGGATGAGAAATTAAATGATTTATTGGGTATTGGAAAACCAGCTCGTGACTTGTGTGATGTAGGTTCATTCGAAGCAGGTTCAAGTTCTATGTGCACTTATATTGATGTTGTGGAAAATTCATTACCTCTAACCTCTATGGCCAAATCTTCCTTAAAGAAAAAATTTGTTCCCACATGACTTCGCTGTAGTGAACTTGGTCATATTCGACCATTGTGTAGGAAGAGTTCCGTGAAAAAGAAGGATAACTTAAAAGATCAGGTTTATCGACTAGCCATGGAAGTAACAGAATGGCACAAGTTGTAGGTTCTTCTAGCTTGAACAATACCAAGTCTATTTCACGGAGGCATTAAAGTGGTTCTGATAAATGTCTAATTACTCATTGTGCTCCTTTAGTTTCAAGACCATACGTTTGCTACTTTGATAGTGGTTGCTGATGTTATATGTCAGGAAATAAAGATGCTTTTGTGTCACTTGTACCGAATAATGGCAATGGTATTGAGTTTGGTAGTGGACACGGTATTGAGTTTGGTAGTGGACACATGTCTCAGATTAGTGGAAAGGGGGTAGTCAAAATTCATGGTCTTCCTCAACTTGAAGATGTCTATTATGTGGCTGAATTGACAACAAAGCTACTTAGCATTAGCGAAATTTGTGATGATTTTGCCAATGAAGTCTGTTTCTCCAAGAAAGGCTGTAAAGTGGTTGATAAAAAGGGAAAGAACTTGCTTATTGTCCCGATTAGAGGAAAATTGCTACACTCTTGTGGTTCCTAAAAATAGTGAGTGGTCTTTGCGGGGTACAAAAATTGATGAATTTTTTTATCACAAATAGGCTGTCGCTGTTTTTCTTCTTTGAATACCGCTTATGTGAATCTCATAATGTGAAAAAGCGCTCTATGATGTCTCATATAGAAGTCACCTACTCTGAAATTCCCATAACTCCACATCTGGTTGAAATGATCTCAAATGGCCAAAATCTAATGGTGTCTCATAGGAAGATAATGACAATCTTAGTTGCTAATTGGATTGAAAACCAAAGGTATGTCTCCCTTTGTCATACTATTTTGTTTCCGTCAGATATTTTGCTGTGGTTGTTGTATATGTTGAATAATCTTGGTGTGAATCTTTCTGCTATTTGCCTTCATTGTGATCTTATGTGTATACGTTTGGATGAATCTTATTCAACAATTGTCAACAAATTGTTTTGAAACTGAATCTCATTTCTTTGATGAAGTATTCGAAAGAACGACAAGTGCTCTAGTCTTAGTACCACTTGAGAAATAGCCAGTGAACTATCTCACAAGTACTCTGGTCTATCGAGGGGATAAAAATCTTCGATCTTCTGTTGTTCTTTATGCAATCAATTGAACAGGTTGAATAGTTATGCTTTCAATGTTAATTGTTACATACGTAGTTTTTATTGTTGTTTGTGGCTAGACATACATCTCATCAGTTAAGTATGTTGTTCTCATTTTGCATCTCTTAATTGTCATACATGGGTGATATTTTGTGGATCAACCTTGAATAATATTACCACTATGATGTCAAAGGTTCTTCCTTGTATGGCTGATAGTCTCTGAAAGATCATTCTTTATTTAGCAAAAACTCATGTTGATTTTGAGGTTAGGCTTACTTTAGCTTTGATTGGGTTGTAGTGACTTGATTTTCTCCATAAATCGACGATAAGTATCAATTTTAATGCAAAACACCACATGTTTTATCTTTGTTTCATGCTCAATGCTTCAACAAAAGAAAAATCATTGTCTTGAGCATCAATATTACCACCTATGATCAACATACTCAATTTGTCAAAAAAGGAATCTCAATCATTCTTCCCTACAAATGCGTTCTGACATGCAATGTCATGTTCAACTAAATCATTCCCACTTGTCATAAAAAGTTCAAAAGTGTTTTAGGGAGCTTCAAATACATCATTCCCATTGTGCGTAGTTTTATGCTCCTTAGCCCAATTTGTGTTCCAAGTGTTGTTTCTTAAATTTAATGGATTATTAAAAGTTTGGTTAACCTTCAAATTAACCTTGAGTTTAGTGGAATGAAGTTATGATTCAAAGTGTCTATCTCCAATCTCATTCCCATACCTTGGCACATCATGGATGCTGTATGAACTTATGTTAATCTATGCTTTACCATCTATGTATGACTTTAAAGACCTTTGTAGATAGCACTACATATCATATTTCCCTTCAAGTTTTTGTTTAAGTTCAGCTCTTGTGTTCGGAAGCATAGATATTGGAGCTGTTTTCATCTATGATTATTTGTGCGGTATGTCTAATTGACTGTACCCTAATGGTACTAAGATTGTGTGGTATTCCATGTAATCATTGCATTTGGGACAAAATTATTGTCAAATTGGGTGTCTACTTTTTCTGTCTCCTCGTGGCACTGGTCAGAAAATAGATGTTCATTAAGGGTATTTCGATCATTTCATTTTATGGCTTAACCCGCCAATCTAAATCATTGACATCATCTCTATGGTCTAGATTAATCTCATGGTGTCCTAGGCACTTACCCTCTCTTACCACATTAGGTCTTTACATTCATCCTCATTTGTGCTATTTGCTCTAGTCCTCTCTTTCTCTCTTGTTTCAAACTGTGAGCAACTTTCAACATAAGGGTATTTCAATCATGTCTTCAAGTTAAACTTCATCTCATCACTCTAGAATGAAATCTAGCTTGCTTGTCGCAAAACATGTTCTCATCACTTCAGACACTTTGCCGCCCACGTTTCCCACATCTTGTGCCAAGAAATTCTTCGTGGTTGTGGCTGCCAAAAAATTTGTTTCTGAGAGTAGGATTATTTAGGATGACCTCCCTATGACTGATACAAACTTTATCAGGTAAACTCACCTCTTTCGACCTTCAATCTTTCAATGGTTCAAGAATTTTATGCAAATGTTTCATCTAAGTTTCCTGACTCTCGTGGTGAATTGTATGTCCTTAGAGTCCTTGTCCCATTCGATTCGTCTGTTATTATCTCTGTCCTAGGTCTTAAGCCCTCATATACTTCTGATATGTATAACTTTGACCTTCTAACATGTCACTATGATATGAAAGGATATCATCAAGAAACTTATTTGGACCCCTCCATTTCTCTGGTTAAAATCAAGTGTCGAAATCTCGTCTTAAACCGTTTTACAGGATTTGGTCTGACTTTATTCATAGAAATATTTTGGGCTGGTTAAACACTAGTAATCCTACTCTTAAGTCAGCCAAAATATTGCATGCTATTCTCAGTCTATCAGATGTTCCATTTGCAACAAAGAGGCTCTACCATTCACCCATGCCTTATCACTCAGATGTGTCAGCGTGTAGGTGTTCCCTATCGCCCGGATGATTTGTGTCCTCCATCCATAAAGGATTTGGATGAATGACTTATGAACCTAAGTGACATGATGTGTGCCGTTGCTCATGGTGAACCCTGTCCTCCTCCACCACCAAATGTGTCTAAAGAGCGAAAAATTGCTTATCTAGAGTCTGAGATGAACTCTCTTCATAGACAATTTGTTGCCATGCCCATCTCAGAGAGAACTGTTTGATCTCTAGAGGTTAACAATAAATTACAAGTCGGCATGCCAACAAGTCCCACAGCCTCAAAGTCAATTCTTTCCAAAACATCATCTAAAATGACAAGACTCTTCCCATCTTTTATTCTGGCTCGTAGGAGATTCGCCCTTGTTCCCATATCCTCAGAATCATCAACGTCCATCCTCAACTTTTTGGCAATTTCTTTTTGAATTATTTCGTTGTCTTTTTTTTCTTTGACATTTAGTATTATAACCACATCATCAAATAACTTCTCTTTCACAGCTTCTCTGTAAACCTCTTTGGCAAGTGTTGTCTTCCCAACGCCCCCTAATCCGTACACCCCAATCCTGTTGATATCAGGTTTTTTCAGTTCTGTAACGATATCCTTCACCATAGAAATCCTTGATTCAAAGGCCATGTACTCGTCGGAGGCTATGGCAGATATGTCTTCTACGGGAGCTTTGTAAGAAACCCTGGAAAACTCCTTTTTTTTATTTTCATGTTCTTCAATCATTTTCATCAGTTTTGTTGCCTTCCTGCTACGTTGATGATAGGATATCAGATTAGGACATATAATGAGACACTTTGTCTTTGCACGGCCTTCATCATGCAAGAGTGCTTCTGCCTCCCGAGTGGTCTTCTCCGCATCTGACTGCCATTTCTGGACATCAGCTTCCACTTTTTGATCAACTTTTCTTCCGACTTCATCAACTTCATGCTTCATCCTTTGTTTGACAGAATCAAAATTCTCCAATTTACTCTTTAGATCTTCAAGGTTGCTTTTGTAGAAAATGGTATAGCCCACTTGGCGTGCAACTGGTCTAATTGTGCAGTGAATTATTGTAGGAATAATTCCAGTGAGTATATGCATCGCCATGGCACCTTCAGCTTACCAATTCGTCTGTTTCTCCGATCTGTTCAATATATACGAATCCGAAATAAAAAAATTCAAGATACGAGAAAGAAATCCTTATTTTTAAAGCAGATGAATTAAAGAAAGAAACAATAGGTCGTACCTTAGCTCGTGATCGAGACTACGCTTGAAGAAAAACAGAGCAGTATGCAAATAATTTTGTTTTCTTTTGCATCTTTTGGAGAAATCTGCATAGTAAAAGCAAATTAAATCGCACTTGCAAATAGACGTCGAGACCCTGAACAAGTTTTCACATACAACTTTTTATACTAAAAAAACTTGGTTGGTACAGAATTTAGGTAACTGTTTTCAAATCTTAAAAACTATGAAAAACATATATAATCTGCTTTGAATTTCACTGAGGCATTTTAACAAACACAATATCTGCACGCTTAAAGCCGGTGCATGAGGCAGAGAACGAAGTGTAGAACGATTTGCTCGTTGAAGACCACCAAATACCAAGTGAAGTTTGTACCACAGAGCTACTGATCTAGGTGGTACGATGCAGTTGTTGACCCCCGATTCTCAGGAGCTGAGCAAGTTAACTCTGCCAAGGCTTGACGAGTTCCAGAGGCTCATGACGAGCTCTAGTTTACGAAAGAAATCTGAGGCCATCAACTGCGAAATCCAGGCAGTCACGAGCTCGAGCAACGCGAGGTTAGGAACAGAGACGACCTCAATTTTGAAGTATTAGATTTTCCCTTGGTCCTCGAAGTCCTTCACATACGGAAGGTTCAAGAATTGACTGGGTAGTTTTAATTATTTAATGCAATTTATTTCAAAAATAAATGATCACTTGTGTGAGAAAACGACATCCACATTGAACACAGATGGTCTATAATATGGTCGTGTAAGGACGAAAACGACGTCACCGCGAGAATTTAAATATGTTTGTCAAAGTTAACGGATACAAGAACCAAATTACCAAATGGGACATCTTTGCTATCTCTTGCCGGACTTTTCCTTTCAGTTCATTTGATAACGTTTTCCGGCATGCATATTTCCTTTACAGAATGGGATACTCAATACTTCTGTGACGTTTTTCGCTCCTCTATTTTGAGGAAGTATACAAACATGCGAGTTGCCATCAGGAATGTGCAATTGCTCGTTTGTGTTGAAGGATGACATACAGAGTATTCAGACGAAATTCTTCTTCCCAATTTAGGTGTCTCAAAAAATTTGGAACACATAAAGCTCCATATAACCAAGTCGTATTATAAGAAAGGAGCTAATTGGTTGTGTGTTTAAAAGGTGTTTGGTTGTGTGTTGAAAGAACCATATAACCAAGTCAGCGTATTGGGTTCTGAAAGACATACAATTTGCATGGGAAAAGAAGAACAGAAGGGGAAGCCCTGTCAAATATCCATCTTCTCACCAAACACACCACTTTTTCTGTTTTACTAGTATCCAAACATCCTGTAAAACTTACTAACGTAGGGTTTCACTTCAAATGCATACCCCAACAATTATGGGATGCATGTATTTATAATACTTTCATGATTACAGTTTTGGGTTTGAAAACCCTAGATACAAGGAACGTATGCAAACAGAAAACCAAGGGAAAGATAATATCCACATGTTCAGATTACAACAGAAAAACAATCAAACAAACAAGTCCTAGAAACTAGGAACGGCTGAGACGATAAGGGTTTGATCCAAGTCGAACTCCTCAAGTTGCGGTGAGTTTCTCAGCAGACTGACTTCGTCTAACAGCCCCCCGCAAGCTGACAGGTTGGGGAACAACGGGAAGCTTGGAGACAAGGAACTTAAACCGTGATGAAGACAGACCTTTGGTAAACAAATCAGCAATCTGATCTTGCGAACAAAGATAATTAACCAATAATTGGTCACGAACCACCTGCTCCCGTACATAGTGATAATCAACTTCCAAGTGTTTAGTTCATGCATGGAAAACTGGATTAGATGCAAGAGCTATGGAAGATATATTGTCACACCAGATTTGAGGATGATCCAAATACAAATGCAGATCTTTGAATAATGATCGTAACCAAGAGAGCTCAGCCGCAGTGTAAGCCAACTGCCGATACTCGGCTTCAGCACTAGACCTGGAAACAGTCTTCTGCTTCTTTGAACTCCAGGAAATTAGGTTGGAACCAAGATATATACAAAAACCACCAGTGGAATGACGAGTATCCGGATTCCCTGCATAATCCGCATCAGAGAAAGCACTAAGTTGAGAAGATCCAGGTTTATAAAGAAGACTGTGATCATGCGTGGCCTTCAAATAACGTAAAATCCTTTTGACGGCCATCCAGTGAGTTGTTTTGGGAGCATGCATAAACTGGCATACTTGGTTGACAGGATAGGACAGATCGGGGCGTGTAATTGTGAGGTACTGTAGTGCTCCAACCACACTACGATACACTTCTGGTTTGTCAAACGGTTCTCCCACATGCGCACTGAGCTTGTGACCAGATGAGACAGGAGTAGATATAGGTTTGGCTTCAGTAAATTTGGTGTGAGACAGCAAGTCCAATGCATATTTAGATTGACAGAGATGCATGGCAGTCCCATAATACTTAACCTCAACCCCCAAGAAATAATGAAGGGGTCCTAAGTCTTTCATGGAGAACAAAGTACCCAATCGCTGAATCAATCGGGATATTTGAGAAGAACTATTGCCTGTGATTATTATATCATCCACATAGATTAGGAGGAGCAAATACACACCTTGTTGTCTGAACACAAATAAACTGTAGTCACATGTGGATTCCTGGAACCCTAATTCAAGCAAAAAATCGGAGAACCTTTGAAACCAGGCCCTGGGCGCTTGTTTCAAACCATAAAGGCTACGTTGAAGTTTACACACATGATTTGGGAATTGCGGATCAACAAACCCCGGTGGTTGGCGCATGTAAACTTCTTCCTGCAAAAACTCATGCAGAAACGCATTTTGCACGTCAAGCTGCCGTACTTGCCATTTGTTGGACACAGCAAGACTTAAAACAAGCCTTATCGTACTATGCTTGACAACAGGACTGAAGGTCTCACTATAATCCACACCAGCCTGTTGATGAAACCCATTGGCGACAAGCCGAGCTTTATGTCGTTCAATCGTACTATCTGCACGTCTCTTCAACTTGAACACCCACTTGTTAGGAAGCAGATTCATGTTGGAATGATGGGGAACCAAACTCCAAGTTCCACATCTCTGCAATGCATTAAATTCTTGACTCATCGCATTCCTCCACTCCGGAGACTTAACAGCTTGACTGAAACATGTTGGTTCAATAGGTAACACGGCAACAGTTAAATGCATAGCATATTTGGGAATGGGTTTATGAATCCCTGACTTGGAACGGGTAGTAACTTGATAGTGTGGAACATCCGGAGTAGCAGGGAGCACAAGTTCCAAATGTTCAGCAACTTGCTCAGTTGATGGTGCAACAGACTGGATAGTAGGGGATGACACGGGTATTGTAGGACAAGGTTGAGATAATATTGGTTCAGAATGGGTATCAGGTGGAGAGGCTTTTGTGGCAAGAGTGGTTGGATGAGGGTTAACTTCTGGGGAAAGAGATGGGAGAGCAGGACTAGGGTGAAGTGGTGGATGCAAACTAGGGCTGCTAGGGGTGTCAAACGTTAATAAGAGAGCTGGGTTCCAAAGGTTACCTAAAGGTGAGACGTTTTCTGAAGAAGATGTGAGTCCCTGAAAAGGGAAGCAGTCCTCATCGAATAGGACATGGCGAGACACGTAAATGTGTCTTGTAGACAGATCCAAGCACTTGTAGCCCTGATGATTCAGTGAATAACCTAAGAAAACACAAGCTTTGGATTTTTGTTGAAGTTTATTTTGGGTATAAGGCACTAACCAAGGAAAACATCGACAACCAAACACCTTTAAAACATCATACTTTGGTTTTTTTTGAAAAAGTTTCTCATAAGGAGATGCATAAGACAAAAGTTTAGTTGGCAAACGATTGATCAGGTAAACTGCCGTGGAACAGGCATCAGACCAAAAATTGTTGGGCATGTGAGATTGTGAAAGCATGACTATACTTGTTTCAATAATGTGTCGATGTTTTCGCTCGGCAATTCCATTCTGTTCAGGGTGTTTAGGACAAGAAAACCGTTGTGAAATGCCATTATCTTTGAGAAATAGAGCAAGTCAGCTACAAGCTAATGTATTATGAAACTTTATCATGCGTATTACTTTAGACTACAGAAAGCATTGCAATTGGCACTGTTCAAATGAATAGTGTTTGTACCCGGATTTCTACAACCATGCCACTGCTTTACTTTGGACCCGATTTTCGTTCTATTTACAACTGTACCACTGAGCTGATTTTGGATTTTTTTGGACCCAACGTAAGATTCGGTGTTGGTTTGTGCAGTGGCTGACCCAGCCCATTCAAGAGGTTCAAGGCCTGAAGGGCTGCATGCCCTTTTTGCCCTCTCTGCATTCCAAATCCAACGGATGGATTGAATAAGGCATGGGTCTTTTGGTCATTTCGCGTTGGGCTTCTGGGTCGATGGGCTTGAGGGTTCGTTGCAGAAGGTAAGGGTCCATTTCGTTTCTCTCTGAGCCGCAGTGGGTGTGGGTGAGTGTTTATAAATGAGAGAGAGAGAGAGAGAGCGAGCCTTCGTTTCTCGGGAAAATACTTCAATTATCTGGTAATCTTCTCCCCTTTCTGTAAATTATGAATTTAATTGTCATCTCTATATAAATTGATGCATACAAAACACCCTGCATGTTTGAAATTCCAATAACCTTCGAAAGAGGATTTGTATGTTCATTTTGACTGCAATTCATATAATTTAGGAAGATAGTTTGATATAGCAGTGGTCATGAGAGTCTTGGTTTCGTTTATTAGATTAGCCAATCTCCCTGAAGAGGTGAAGAAGGAACTTGAAGATCCTCATAGTTTTGATTTCTCTTAAGCCACCAGAAAACATCAATTTGGCAGCTAGCCGCATGGATGTATTCCTTATCTTCTTCTGAGGTCACATGGTATATGCACTTCCAAGGCCATTGTGTGTGGGTTGTACTTTATCTTTAGTGTGCTATTTGTTTTTTTCTAAGTGGGAACTTTGATTGTTCAATCCCCGTAAATTGGGAGCAGATATTTGTATCCTGAGCCTTACCCATAGGAGAATTTGGAGTTAATTCGTTCTCAGAATATTCAGTTACATCTTTTTGGTAAATACACGTATGTTAGTTGTATTTGATCTTGATAATGGATGTATGTTTACTTGAGCGTAACACATTCGTAAATTCTTGATGCATTATTAAAAGTTACAATATATTGCATTTAATTAATTTCTACATGTTTTATGTAAATAGTTTTTACATATCTATGCACAATGCTTACAACACATTTAGTCCCTTATTCTAAGTTTCCTACACTTAAATACAATACTTATAATTCAAATAGTCCTAGAAGAATTGAAGATTACTTCATTTTTTTGGCTTTGAATATGAATTTCCAAATTTAAGCCTCATCATATCCTAATGAGGACATGAGCGGAAATTACTCATGTCTGTCTTGGATAATACATTCATCACCCGCAGCAAAGCACGAACACATTTTTCAGTGATCAAAATCGGTATTTTACTGGCTTCATCATCTCCTTATTTGGAATTTTTCTATCACCACTCGACTCATCACTCATCCCCATATTTTTTTTGGCAAGGTTTGCATGAGTTGTGTCTATAAAAGGAGTTTATTTATTTTGTAAAGAATAATAGTTGTGTTTTTTTTTGGGGGGGGGGATGAGTTCATTTTCTCACTTACAAATAATGTATTTTTAACGTATAAATTTCATAAATAGAACCTTTCAAATTTTTAATTTTTACAAAAAAAATCATTTGATTGGAGATCGTTTAGATCCAAATATATCAAATAAATTAATGGTGTACATACCAATTAACATATTCATAATAAATTGTGGATTTATTAGTTACATTTAGATGACTAAACAATATCTAATTTGAATGATATTTGTAGGGATGATCTTCAAATGAATAATAAGAAATTGAACGATTCTGATTATGAAATTTCTACTGTGAAAGATACTTTATTTGTAAGTGGAAGCATGAGCTCATCCCCCAAAGGGGGACACCAGTGTTGCCATGAAGTTTTTTGGACAATGCTTGTGTCCGCCTTATGAGAGAACTTACTTGTTTCCTCACTTACAATTAACGTATCTTTTACAGTACGAACATCATAATTAGAACCGTTCATTCTCTTTATCATAATCATATCTGCCAAAAAAACTTCAATTTAGAGATTTTTTAGTCATCCATTCATGTAGAGCCAATCAACGGTTTTAGTAACCAATAGCATATTATTCATGATGAACTGTTTATTTGTTTTATGCATATGAATAGTTAAAAGATTTCCAAATTGAATAATTTTTTTTGCATGTAGGATCTTTGATAATAAAGATAATAAATGATTTCAATTATGATGTTTGTACAGTGAAGATACGTTAATAATAGTGGATGCTGATGGATTGACCAAGATATATAGAATAAGTTGTTTTATGTTGGTCACTGAATTGCAACAAGGCAGAGCTCTCTTTGAAATGGGAGTGTCTGCACAAATGAAAAACAATGAGTAGCATTGAGTAAAAGCAAGGTAGTAATACAACTAACAGAAACAAAAGTTACACCCCGAGGACCCCGTTCTAGGGCCATGACTGTTTATTTCCTGATTATATTTGTTTTTCACTCTCATGTAATGGAGTGGCGGTGGTTGAAGTTTACTTTTTATACATTGTTTTACTTTTTGTACATTGTTTAATTTTATGAGTGAAGAAAGATTTTCAAAGTGGGAAGGGCAATCTATCAATTTGCACCTCTTGGAATGTATATAAAGAAAGTTGAGGTTCCACGTTAAATTCAATTGAAAATATGGGAAGTAGTTTAATCTTTTATAAGTTCTTGCATGGTTTAGTCTCTTACTGATGTGGGATTTTGTCCTCACATTTTCACACGCCCCTCACTGTTTATTTGATTTATACCGAGTCTTGATTATATTTGTTTTCACTCACTAGAAAAATGGCCCGCGTATTGCCACGGGGTTCTAATTCCATAATGCATTTTCAAATAGATTAATCCAGAAAACGCATTTTCAAATTAGCTTACAAATTTAATCTCACAAATTCTCCGTTTCCATTACTGTTAAACTACTTTCCACGTTAGCTTTACAAAATTGTGAGATTAAGTAGTTCATTAAAATTTCTCGCAATAAAACTTCCTGTCGAAAACGAATGAAACACAAATTCAAACCAGTATGCAAAAACAACCACCAATGCAAACCATTAAGCAAAAATTCAAACCTGAGTTTCAAACCAAATTATATAGTGTTAATCTACTTTTGATTAGCTTTACAAATTTGTGAGATTAAGTAGTTCATCAGAATTTCTCCCCAATCCTAATGAAAACTTCCTGTCGAAAATAAATTGACTTCAACTTGAAAACATAAAATGTTGATTGACCCAATCTTAGTATTAACCCCCAAATCAAACACCTTTTTTTTTATCTTTTTTTTTTCTCTTTCCTTTATTCCAAATTGACATAACCAGATAAAATGCCTCAAATAACCTAAACCTTCCTTTAGATGAATTCTATGTGTGCATGTCCCAATAAAACAGAATGTTTAACCGTCTTTCTAATAAAACAAACTCCAATTGCTTGAGCATCTTCAATGAAAGGCCAACTTTATTTTTTCATTCAACCAATTATACCGATAAACTCACACACTGGGTTTTAAACCAACCTACGCACAGATTCAAACCATTATGCAAAAACAGCAAGCACTGCAAACCATTAAGCGCATATGCAATTTATATATGTAATACCTACTTGCACGTTATTATGAATGTCCATTGCGTGGTTTAGTTCAAATCCTCCATCCTCATACACAACCCATAAGAGCCATTCGGAAACCAAAACAAACCCCCTTTGCAATTTAGCTCACTAACCCAATTTAATCAAAACAAATTCAATCAGGAAACAGAAAGTTAAGAACCGCCCAAAAACCAAAAGAAACCCACTTGTAGTTTTAACTCACTAACCCATTGAATCAAATCAAATTCAGTTAGAGAAAAACTACAGTTAAAAATCATATATATATATATATATTATCTAAATGTAAACCTATTCTTAGCTAATTAACTGAGTATACCAAAGAATCAAATTAAACAAAAATTCTTAAAGTTTGGCATCCCAATAATCAAATAAGGAAAAACAACAATGTGTGTACTGCATGTGTGAGTGTATGTGCTGCA
>JAOTRO020072881.1:0-14430 GCA_028566515.2 Pyracantha coccinea | reverse complement strand
TGGTAACTAATTACTTTACTAAATGGGGGAAGGCTTCAGCTGTGAAGACCATTAATTTAGCTATTATGAAGAAGTTCATTGAGACTAAAATCCTACATAGATATGGGGTGCCCAAGACAATTGTTACAGACAAAGGGCCATCATTTATCTCAAAAGAAGTAGAAGAGTTTGCAAACAAGTTCAAGATAAAGATGATCCAGTCTAGCCCTTACTATCCCCAATCTGATGGTCAAGCAGAAGCTAGCAATAAGAACTTGGTGAAATTATCAAGAGAATGGTGGCTGACAGCCCAGAAAGATGGCATAAGAAGTTGGAAGATACTCTTTAGGCTTACAAAACTTCAAAGAGAGCAGAAACTAGGACCACTCCTTATGCATTGACATTTGGGCAAGATGCAGTGCTCCCTATGGAGATCAATGTGAGTTCTGTAAGACTTCGGAACCAATTTAGTCTACATAATGATGAGTTTATTCAAGCCATGTGTCAAGAAATTGAAGATTTAGATGTTGGCCAAATTGAAGCTCTAAACAAGATCCAGGAAAGGATAAAGGTTGTTGCCCGAGCATACAACAAGAAAGTGAAACTGAAAACCTTCAAGGAATGAGAACTGGTTTGGAAGGCAGTTTTACCCTTGGGAACTCAAGTCAGAGGTTTTGGAAAGTAGAGTCCCCCTTGGGAAGGCCATTTTACAATAAACAAAGTATTGGACATGGGAGGGTATTACTTGGCAGATTTAGAAGGAGACTTGCAAAAACATCCAGTCAATGCCAAATTTTTAAAGAAATATCACCCAACTCTTTGGCATGTTAGAGATTGTTACATTGATGAAACCTAAGTGCTCATAAAAGTAGTGAAGGCCTTTTTTTTTTTTTTTTTATACATTTAAAGTAGTTAAGTAGTACTAGAGAAACAAGAAAAGTAGTAAAGCCAAAGAGTTCTTTCATTTAATAATTGGAGAAGATTACAAGAGATCCTAGCCTAACAAGTTTACATCCCTAGCTAAAGCAGCTATTCTAGAATGGTAGGTTTGCATGATAGTAAAAATTCGACCAGGCTCTTCCAAGGGTATGTTACTATTAGCTAGTTGGGCTTCAAAATCTCCACTTCAAGATTGACTCTCTTCACTTCCTCAATTTTCTAAGATAGTTTGCTTGAGAGAGTCATCTGCTCAACCTTCAAAGTACAAAGCTGATCCTCCAACTTTTGGATCTCAGAAGTCACCACCATGATTCTGTCTTCCAAGGTCGAGCCTTCTTCCACCAACTGTTGCAAGGTTGTAGAGGTTCTGGAGTACTTCTCCTTGTAGCACTTCACTCTATTTTCCTGGCTCTCAGCCCGAAGATGTTGGTTTCACATGGCTCTTATATTTTTGAAGAAAGAAAGGAATGACTCGTACTGCACCTTAGACATTTGTTGAGGCTTGTACAATTCTGTGAGAACTCTTTCAACATCTTGGAGTGTTTTGAGGCTGAAGGAAGCAGTGAAGTCCCACTGCATCCATTCCTTGAAAGCCTGGCGTTGATCCTGGAGGTTCTGAGGCTCAGAGAGGCGCATTAGAAATCTCAACCTTGTCCGAATTTGCCCGAATTCTCTGACTAATTCGGGCAAGAAGGTCATGGCAGGGATGAAGGCTAGAGGATGAGGCATCACCCTAGCACTCCCAAAACAGCAGTGGTGGCAGCCTCAGAAGAGATAGAAAGAAGAGCCTCAATTGCAGCAACTTTTCTAGGCCTAGGGATGGGGATTCCTGTGACTCTAGAAGCCTTGGGATGCCAAGGAATGACTATTTTGCTCACTGAGGGCTGAGCAGGCTTGCCCAAACCCTCACTAGAGGCCTGTTGAAACAAGAGGAAGACAAGTTAGTAGGTTGGTCTATACCTAAAATGAAGAAAGAACAAGAGTAAAAGCACTTGTATACTTGAGAAGACCCTTGAGCTTTTGGGAGGATCTTTTCTTGTTGCAGCTGCCTTAGAAGGTCTCTACGTTCTAAGGCAGCTGCAACAACAAAAGAGCTTGAGGAGCCTCGGGGCTAGTCACCTCAGAAACAACTGGTATCTCGGGGACTATAGACTCCCCAAAGCTGTTGGTGGTGGAGTGGTGGTCTCACGTATGGGAGAAGACTGCCAAAAATAATATACAAAGTGTAAGTTCAAAGAGAAAAAACTTAAAAGTAAACTTGGAAGGAGCTTAAGGATGGAGTACTTTAGAGGCACTGTCATCTTCCATAGAGTAGAGTATCTCCCCAGTTGTTGGATTGAACTGAGAAGTGGGAGTCACCACCATTGCTGGAGGAAAAGAGAAGGATGACCTGATGTCTGCCTGACCTAAGCTGTTGAATGACCTCTCTTTGCCTGGAAAATGACAAAAATAAAGTCATCATTTAAAATGTAGAATTACAAAAGTGATGAGTGTTGAGGGAAAAAGTTTTACCTTTGAGGGCTTAGCTCGAGGATGGGAAATGTGCACTAGTCGGGTTAGAGGAGAAGAAGGCTCGGGCTATAAAGTTCCCTCTACTTTGGTAGCCTATTTGAAAGACAACAAAGGATTAGCTAAGTATTGAGGGGCATGAGTTTCAGAATTAGCTAAGCCCTCAAAGTCTGGAAAAAAAAAATACTTTTAACCCCTCCAGAATCTAAGCAAAGACTTCTCTATCACTTTGCTGCACTTCCTCGCCCGCCTGCGACTCTTAGGAATAGGGGCAGGTTTCTTGCTAATAAGAGGTCCTAATCACAAAGAAATGAAGGATTAGCTCAAAACTTAGAAGAATCAAAACTAAGAAAAAAAGAAAACCAAGTCTGTTCACTTACTAGCAGATTTCTGTTTCTTCCTGCCTGCTTCAGATGGGAGGGTAGAGGAAGGTTTAGAGGCTTGGGGAGTCTGAGACCTGGTCATTTTCTTTATAGGGGTGGGTCTCGGGGGTAGGTAGGGCAAGTCCAGCTTGGGGCCTCTCCTCGGGCTCGAACTCCAATTATTCAACCACAAAGGGCCTTGCCCGACAATGAGATCTCACTTTTATCTCGGGCCCAGCTTCACTGTTTGACTCACTGAACAGCTTGAAGATGTCCCCAGCATCCCTAAAGGCACAGCTGGGACCTACTCCTTGCCTTGTTGCCTTCACAACAGCTTCTTGGAGGACCAAGGCATCAACAACCTCTTTTTCCTGCCCGACGTCCACTTTATCAGCCTTGCCCATGGTTGCAAAGTTAGAGAAAAAGTTAATAAGGCACAAAACTATAAAAATGTGAGTTGAAAGAGAAAAGAGGGGAAAGATAACAAAGTGATTTGCGTATGAGCAGAAGTTAGTTCTTTTGTTTGATAGTATCCTTCCATCTCTCAAACTCGTCCTTCTTTGGGAGAGATTTGAAAAATACTGGACCAAAGTGTTGGTCATATGCCTCCCTAATGTCTCCATCATACTTCTTGGACCATTTGGCCTCCTACAAGGTGGTGAACAGAGAGGTGCAGTCAAAGTTCAAGGCCACGGGCTTATGAGCTATCTTGCTTATCACCTCCAAGCTTTGCCGACTCACCCAAAAAATGACTTAGAGGGAGAACGGAGGCTATAGGAGGTCCCATAATGGAGAGAATAGAAGAAAGGCACTGGGATTGCTTGCATGACCCCCAGCTGCCTACCACTGAAGTTAGGATGGTAGACCTCCAGCCAGCACTCGTATCCAGCTCGGTCACTTCGAACTCCCCAAGCTAGGTCCCTTTGTTGGATGCAACTAATAAATTTATCCTTGCATGAACTGCTAGCATCCTCCCAGAATGAGTCTTAGAAGAGTTGGTTCGAGAACCAAGGGTACTTCTTGAGCACAGAGGCACCCCATTCCAAATTTACCCGAGCCCAATAGATCCCGATGAAATAGAGGTAGGTAAGTGTAGAATGACTGATGGTGGGAGCCTCTGCCAGAATTCGGGCTGAAGCTACGCCCACGGAGAACTCCAAGCTGGCAGCCCAAAACTCAGGGAAGTACCACTAGAGCCAAAGCTGCATCATCCAAGTGGCCTCGTTGACATTGGTCTCGAAAGGCTGACCCCTTTGTCATTTCATATAGGAAATGGTAGAGGTGAGCCAAGATGAATTGTCTTGTGGTGACATCATCAAATAAGAGGAGTACCTCCACTAGTCGGATCTGCTCCAGCTATACCCCCTTCGACTTGTTGGGGAACACATGCTTGTTCAACCATTAAAGGAGGACATACATGTGTTCCTAAGCTCCGTCTTCAGTGGGGGAAGACAGGCTAAACATATTCTTGGTGAAGGGGATGAAGCTCACAAAAGAAGTTTCGTAGCTCTTGCAGGTGCTGGAGCTGTACTCCAAACTAGTGATGGACTTGGAGGCCTCTGAGCTTTCAAAAATCAGGCGAGAAGAGGCGGAGAATCATGTGTGATGTCCACACACCTGCTCGAGGGCCTTAATCCAAAGACCTGAGCCATATCCAAGATGGTAGAAGTAATGGTACCTATTTTGGAGTCGAATGTGTTGGTTCAATTGTTCTAGAAGAGAAGAGCTGTTGAAAGAAACTCATGCTTGATGAGGACAATGGTCTTCGACATCATGATGAGCTCATAGATGTCGTTCGCCATCCATTTTTGCTTCTAGATAGGCTTTAGCTCATCCACCCACTGAGACCAAGCTTTATCCTTCATCATAGAAAATCCCTTGCTAAAATTGGACCATTTGGAGGCATAAAACCCAGCCTCGGCAGAGTAAGAGTTGAGAGTGAACCAATTGGCAAATGACATATTACTTTCCACTACAATTGGGACTCGAGCAGTCCAGGTAGGCCTCAGAGAGTATACCCTTTCCTCCACGAAGAAGATGGACAGGTTCAGGCCAACCCGAGGGTGATGAAGGACATTGAGCCAACGTCGCAAGTTAATGATTCCTTCTCCAAACTCACATGCAAGGCGTGATTTGGGGGCCATAGTTGATTTCAAGAGAGTAAAGTGAAAAGTGATTGAAGACAGAGGGCAAGAAAAAGGTTAAGAATGCAAGAGATTCAAAAGTTCTGGAAATTCAGAGAGATGAGTTTGCAGAGGGTGATGGTCGAGAAAATTTAAATGGGAGTTATTTAACAGGTAGTAATGTTGGAGATCGTGAGTTAGTGCAAGGGTTAATTTGAAAATGATTGATTAAGTGGCACGAGTAATGAGTTTTGCATGCAATTAATTTTAATCATTATTAATGTCATGGTTAGCAAACTTGATAATGATTAAAGGGGCACTATTTGGGTTTATATTTGACATTGAGCTTTGTAACGATGGAGACCCTAGAACACAAAAGCAAAAAGGAGGTTAGACTTGGACAAAGCCAGCGGCCCAAGAAGAATTTGAAAGTCATTTCAGCAAGGCATATGCCATATGCCTATGTTGGAAGTGATAGGTGATAGAGGGCACCTTACCATCTGCAAAAGCACTTTTCAAGGGCATGGATGAGTAAATAAGTGATGCTTACTATCCTCCTAGAGCCATCAGCTAAAAGCAAAGCTTGGACACTCAGGCCAAACTGTCTATAAAAGCAGAAAGGAACACCAGTATCTACAAACCCTTGTAAAAACAAAGAGAAGTGGTTGCAATAAGTTGAACCTTGCCCGACAAGGTTAAATCTTGCCCGAGTCTCTTTTGTTTGTACGTACATATAGTAGATTTGTTGTTTAAAGCATATCTCATTATGATTTTAAATCATATTCAACTATTTTCCACTCAAAAGTCTTATCTATAATTGAAACTGGATAAGTTAATGAACCTGTTTTCATTAAAGCGAACTTTAATCAAGGAAGTGGTTGGAAGGGCCCTGAACTCCCTTCATTTTGGACATAGAATATTATGAGTAAAAGTCCTTGTTTACTTGTTTACAAGGCCAGAAAAGAACGTTATATAGATTTAACCCATCTGTGACAATCCATTGATAAACAAGAAGTCTAAGGAACTTGTGGTGCAAGTAATCAACTTAATTTACACCTATACAACAATATGTTATACAAAGATAACAGCGACACGCTCAGATCTATGTTAGTCTTGATGTGAGCCTTAAGGCCTAACCAAAGGCCCCACAAAGGCACCATTCAAACTAACAATAAACTCACATTTGCAGTACATCAAGCACACCAAACAGCAAGCCTTGCCCGACAGGCAAGAGCCCAAAGAGACTGTGCGTGGGACGGATCCAGCTCGAACAACTCAATTTTGTAATTAGGACTTACTTTTAGTTGTGTGATATTATTCTTCTCACCAATCACATCCTGATTACAAGGACCCAAATGGGAAACTAAACTAATTACAAAAGGTCAACACTCTCCAATACTCCCACTCAAATTGGGGCATAAATGTCGTTCATGCCCAACTTGCCAAGAGAGTTGTAGAACGCTTGACTTGTAACAACTTTAGTAAATATTCCCATTCAACTTTTCCATAATGAAGTGTCTGCCAACTTCCACAAGTTTCGTACGATCATGCTAGATTTGATTATGTGAGATATCTGAGTTCTACGAGTAACCTCTGAAGCCATAATATTTTACATACTCCTTTTGTCATACCCCTATATTCCACTTTTGCACTTGATAAAGCAACCACTTTCTGTTTCTTACTTTGCCATGTCACTAAATTTCCTCCCACAAATGTAAAGCATCTAGATATGGATTGTCGATCATTAATATTCCCTGCCCAATCTGCATCAGTATAACCTTCTATCCGAAAATGAGCATTCCTGAAAAACATGATGCCTTTACCCGGGGAAGACTTTAGGTATTGTAGAATGCGTTCAATGACACCCATGTGAGTATCACTTGAGGAATGCATAAACTGACTAACAACACTCTCTGCATATGCAATATCAGACCTAGTGTGAGATAAGTAGATCAACGTCCCAACTAGCCTCTGATAATGATCTATGTTAGTAGGGACTTGATCAGGAAGCATGGCAAGGTGGTGATTTCGGACTATAAGGGTGTTAGCCCGTTTATAGTCAAGCATTTTGGTTTTAGCTAATAACTCCAGAACATATTTTCTTTGAGATAGAAATATACTTTGTCTAGATCGAGCTACTTCTATACCCAAGAAATATTTCAATCCACAAAGATTTTCATCTCAAACTCGGTTGCTAAATAATCTTTCAGTCTTGAGATTTCTTCTTTGTCATCACTTGTAACAATCATATCATCTACATAGATAATGAGTGCTGTCATTTTACCCATTCGACGTTTCAAAGAAAAGTGTCTAATCGAAATTCCCCTGCCTGAATCTATACTTCCTCATGGTCATCTGGAACCTACCAAACCATGCTTGAGATGATTGTTTCAATCCATACAATGCCTTATTCAACTTGCACAAAATTTCGGGTTATGAAACTGATGCATATCTAGGTGGAATATCCATGTACACTTCTTCCTTAAGATTGACATGTAAGAAAGCATTTTTCACATCGAATTGTTGTAATGGCCAATCTAAGTTGGCCGCCAAAGAAAGTAATACTATTACCTTATTAATCTTCGCTACTAGGGCAAATATTTCTATATAATCAACATCATACATCTGAGTGTATCTCTTGGCCACCAATCATTTTATGTATCGCTCTATGGACCCATTGCCTTTGTACTTGATGGTGTATACCCCTCCACATTTGACTCTCCTCTTCCCTCGTGGTAGCGAAACTAAATCCCACGTTTGATTTTTCTAAAGTGCATCCATTTCTTTTTCTATTGCCTTGGTCCATTGATCGTTAAATATTGCTTCCTTCAATGAACTTGTTGTGCTATCATTGGATATTTGTTGTACAAAAGTTCTGTCGGGTTGTCGGGTTCTGATAATTTATGTGATGACACATAGTTGGCAATGGGATACTTAGATCCTTTCGTTGTTTTCGGTGAGTATCGATTAGGTGGCTTTCCTCGGTTGTGCCATTGATAATTTGGAACATCAAATACATCAACAAGGATAGTAGAGCTTACCTTAGGAATATTCTCAAAAGTATGGTCATCTGGTGGTACTATATTTGGAGACGATGGGGGAGTAGTATCAGTACAAGTCTCAGAAATTGGAGGTCGCTACACTATTGTCATGGGTGGTGGCGGCACTGTTGCTGTGCTTGTTGGTTGTTCTGTGGGCAGCGTTGCAGCTGTTGTTGGTTAGGTTGGCAACGCATTAGCTGCTATATTAGTTGATAATGGCAGCGAAAAATCGATGGTGGCAGCCACGGTCTAATCTTGTCCATCATTCAATGTCTCCCCTTAAAGAGTAGGGTCAGACTATGAAAATGTGACATCCATGGTAACATACATCCATCGTGAAGGAGGTTGGTAGCAACAGTACCCTTTCTGATATATTCCATACCCCATAGAATACAACGGAGAGCACACGAGTCACGTTTTGTCCGTTGTTTTTTTTTTTATGAAGATGAACAAATGCAACACACCAAAAAACCTAAGTGGAAGCACCAAAATCAACGGTAGATGCTCGAATGTAGCAAGAAATTGTAAAGGTGTAAGAAAGTTCAAGACTTTGGATGGCATTCGGTTGATAAGATAAGTGGCAGCCTAAAAAAGCGATATCCCAAGAGGAGTGGGGAACATGCACCCTAATCAATAAAGGCCAAGCCGTTTCTAATAGATGGCAATTTTTGCGCTCAACCACCCCATTCTATTGGGGAGTTTGACGACAAGTAGTTTCGTGAAGGATCCATGATTAGTCAAATAATGTGTAAAATCATTATTAACATATTCACCACCATTATCAGAATGCAAAATCTGGATTATAGTAGAAACCTGTGTCTGAACCATGGTGTGGAATGTCTTAAAAGCCAAAAACATGTCACTTTTATGCTTAAGAAGGTATAACCATGTCATCCATGTTCAATCATCTATGAAAGTCACAAACCACCTAATGCCAAATAAAGTAGTAATCAGGGATGGCCCCCAAACATTCGAATGAACAAGTCCAAAAAGAGTATCACTTTTATGAGAATTCAACAGATAAGAAACATGGTGACTCTTTGCAAGTACGCAAGTGTCACATTAAAGTTTAAAACAAAACAAACAACAAAAAAATCTGAAAACATATGTTGTAAATAACTGAAAGACGAATGACCCAAACAATGATGTCATAACCAAATCTGACGCCGCTTGTGATTTACGGCTCCTTGGGCTACATTAACTCAGCCAGTACTGACATTATCCACAAAATAGAGATCCCCCCTCTTAGTATCACAACCAGTTATCTCCTTCCTGAGAATATCTTGCATAAGACAAAACTTCAGATACATTAGTACACAACAATTTAATTGCTTAGTAGCTTGGCCAGGAGATATCAATTTATGCTTTAATGAAGGTACAAGTAGTGTATAAGGCAAAAAGAGTGTGGGCGGGAGGCATACAGTGCCAACGTCAATCACCGCCATTAGCATTCGTAATATTACATCGAAGTGGAACAATATCATATGCTAAATCAGAGGAGTCATAAGTCATATTGTCTGTGGCACCAGAGTCGATGATGCAACCAGACTAAGTATCATCACTATTCATATTAAAAGCATAACCACAGGTACTTGAGGACTCTGGCGATACATCGGAAGAACTCAACACAGGAGGAAAATCATCCTAAGTTATCAAAGATAATTGGGACACTGAGGTTGCAAGATGGGCTTGCCCAAGCTTGGCTTGCTCGTCTCATTCCAGTTGTTTCTGAAGTTTCAATGGTTCCCACTAGTCAGGATAGCCATGCAACTGAAAGCAATAGTCACGGCTATGCTTTTGATTGCCGTAGTTGGTACCACCACCAACCGAAACTAGTGGTTTAGGACGAGGAGGGAGGGGCTAATGGTGAGCCGTGATACCATCTAGGTAGCAAAAAGCGAGCCATGTGCTGGGCTCAGGGCAGTAGCCTGCCGCTGTAGTCTTGGGCTCAGTGTAGGCAGCTTCTTGGCGGCGAGGGGACGAGGTGGAGCCACAGCTCGTACTGCAGGCTGAGCCACCATTGTTGTCCCACTTGGCAGTTGTCCTTCGGTATTCATAATAGCATGTCGCATTGTTTCCCATAGAACATAGGCAAAGGTTTGTTCGACTGAAGGAATGGCTCAGTTTGTAGAATATTACTATGAATTTTATCAAACATCTCATCCAATCCTGTAAGCAAAGTATACACACGATCCGTTTGAACAATTTTATAATAAATTTAAATATTAGTACCGCACTTCATTGAATTGGGTCGACGATAATCAATCTCTTGCCACAAAGATTGAAGATCATTATAGTATGTCCCCACCGGTTGTCCGTCTTGCCTCACGCGAAATGCCTTAGAAGTAAGATCGTAGACTTGAGATATATCGAAGCCATCATAGTATGTGCGAGCAACCCGCGTCGCACACCTCTTTCATCGTCGGTAGTCGAAGAAAATACCTATTGAATTGGGTTCCATAATATTGATAAGCCAACCCTTTTCCGATGGCGTTCTCCGTACGCCATTTGGTGCAGGCCGGATCATCGGTAGGGGGTTGGGGATTACTCCCAAACAAGTAACCCAACTTGTCTTTGCCAGCAACAAACATCTCAACAATTTGAGACCAAACTCCGTAATTGGCACCATTGAGTTTGAATACCAATTGAAGGCGTTGAAGAATCATGATGAACAATTTGTGTAACAACTTGTGGTAGAGATGGGGTAGAATTCATGGTAGGGTCGGTTAGGGTAGTAAAGTTTAAGGATAGGGGTAGTATCAGTTAGGATGGGGTTGTTGATTTCACCTTGGAGTGGTGGTAGTATCGGTTACGGTAGGGGTAGTATCGATTAGTATCTGCTCTGATACCATGCTAATTAGGACTTATTTTGGGGTTTAATTGTGCGATATTATTCTTCTCACTAAGGAGGGAAATATATATTGTACAAGAGTGATTTATAAGGGAAGAAACATAAATAATACCTACCATAATCATATCCTGATTACAAGGACCCAAACGGGCAACTAAACTAATTACACAAAGTTAACTCTCTCTAACAGATTTTGGCTGAATGATTCTGGTCAGCAGATATAGAGCTAGTGGACTCGGCCAAAAGCTTAATATAAAACTTTAAGGAAAGCAGCGGTTACCTTGCTGTATTCATGCATAAATCTTATGCTAACCGACTGGCTCTTTGTCAAATTACCCCAAAAATACTTTTAATTTTTTTAGCTTTGTCCTGCAGGCTACAACGAATGCGATTGACGGAGATGTGTATCACTCAATCACAAGATTCAACTTATTCAATCGGAAAGAGTTCAACTTTTTAAACTTAAAAAACACTTTTTGTGTTTTAGGCTTTGAATTTTTGTTTGGTAGGACTCTTTTCTTTTTAATTTAAAAAAAATTTTTTTTTAAATTTTTTTTAAACAAAAACTATTATCTACATTACGGGGAGGGGTGGGCTTAGCCTCACAATGGGCTAGCAATAATGTGGTTCAAATTTCCCTTTGGCGAGAATCGAACCTAAGACATCTCACTTATAAGTGAAGAGAAATACCACTAGACCGTAGTACTAAGTGGCGGTACGACTTTTTTAAAAATTGAATTCAAAACTAACTTAAAAGCATATGTTATTTCTAAGAAACACTAAAATTGAGTTTCTAGAGCTTTTCTCCTCTCTCCTCAACAACTTTTTCTACTCTCTCCCCTAACCCTCTCTTTCTTCTCTCCCCACGTCCTCACCCTATCCTCTCTCTCTCTCTCTCTCAATAGTAGCTGATAGGTGCATTATTTATCATATTTTCCTATTAATTATCCCTAGATTTTGTTAAGGAATTGATTATAAAAGAGTCTTATTACTTTTCTTTCCTTAATTTCAGCCAATCTACGTACTTAGAACGTTTTTAGTGATAAATCAACTTTCTGGAGGAGTTTTAATGCAAGGCCAATTGAAGAAGGAAGCAAAGAGGTTGAAAATAATTGTATCCTAATTTTATAATTTTCCATGGAGCCATTCATTTCAGTTTTACAAATCAAACCCACAGAAGTTGCTTTCCCGTCAGAAGTGCGCAACCGTGGGAGAATGAAGATTTGGAGCCTTTCCTGATTTTTCCTAGTGGCGTGCGATTGCATGCTTGGATAGATAAGAGATAAAGCTACGTTTTCCATATTTTACAGAATTTTCCAGAAGATAAATCGACCCCAAAACCTGCATGCAAATCAAATGACATGTTTCCCAAGCCAAGAAGGATTCTTCCTAGTTTGTGTTATTAATTGTTTAGGAGTTTGTTTTATTTTAAGAGAGTTTTTCTCATACCTTTTAGGATTTTTCTAGTATAAATAAGGCGTCCTAAGCTCTCTATACATACACCCTAGCATCACTACACCAATCACCATCTTCACAATTCGCGAAGAAAGCTTAGGGACGTGCTTTGCCATGGGCTTCCTTTATTTTTATTTCTATGTGCAACTAAGTTATTTTATAAGGTTTATGATGAAGCCATGACATGAATATTTGCAAAGTACTTTGTTAGTTATTATATGATTATATGCCATGTTATATTCTTAATCTTTGTGGCTATTTTATTCTAGATTCGGATTTCTAATGACTGATCATCTTTAGGAATTTTATGTTTAGATATTTAGATAAATCTATGAGGATGACCAATCAATTAGGTTTATTGGAATTAACATTAAGAAGAGTAGACAAACTAGTGAGGATGACCAATATTAGTTATTAGGCTAGTCCTACTTGGTTGACATGATTCTTCTACGCTTAATGGGTTTTTATGTGTGTAATTGTATGCCTAACTAATAGGATATAATTATCATGTAGAGATACAAGAGTTGATGTTGACCATGGATTAATTCATATCTTAGAAAGAACAACCTTTAACATTGGCATGGTAATTGGATATTAGTTGGCTCTAGGAAAAGTAAATACAATTGTTATTGGTGAATTCACAATCTTAGGCTTTCTTGTGTTGTACGTTTATTTTAATTACTTGTCTTTTCTTTTTCTTGTTAATTTTAGTCTTAGCCAATTACTCAATTATTCAATTCAATTTATCATTTGTTTGTTTAATTAAGTTTTGCGTGATTAATCAGTTAAATTGGTGTTAAAGCATTTCATGTGGGACCGACCTCGTATTTGCATATATTACTACAATTAATTTGTGCACTTGTGAGTTTAATTTGGTTTAAATTAATCTATTATTTAGGTTAGTTTAAATACACATCAGTAGCTAGATACCCCAAGGGGGGAGCTAACACTGAACCTAGAGATATCTCTACAATTACTGATGGAAGGGGCGGTTGGCCAACAAAAAGGCAAAAAGAACTCTACAATCTAGGAGTGGGTCGAGTTCAGGACCTCAGGGAGTCTTCATGTTCATCCTGCTCTTGTCCTCCAACATGGGCTTCTTCTAGACTGCAGTTGTTAGAGAAGGAGTTAGCACGGCAAAGAAAAGAAGCTAAGCACCAAAGAGAAGAAGATGCGTGCCAAAGAGAAGAAGTTGTTCTCGAGCAATGACATGCTACGTGCGACCGAGAAGTCATACGCCAGTTTTATTTCTGAGATAGCCCAAGAAATGACAACTTCTAGCACATTCTCGAGCCTCCGAGCACCCTTCAGCCATTTCACCAGCCACCCTAGTAGTTTTATTTAATTAGTTTAGTTTTGTTACACAACGTCACTAGCACAAAAAACAGTTTGCGCGACGTAGATCATTCGTCACACAAAGTCAAAAAACATCACGCAAAAATTAGTCTAACGAAACCTTCGTCACGCACCAACCATCGCGCCAAGGCAGTGAGAGCAGGGTTTGCATGACGAAGAAGTAACCTACGTCGCGCAAAGTAGTTTTGCGAGACGCATATCCCTACGTCATTCAAAGGCACTTTGCGCGACTCATGTTCCTACGTCGTGCAAAACTACTTTGCACGATGTAGGTTATCCATCACGCAAAGACACTTTGCGTGACGTAGGTTATCAGTCGCGCAAAGACACTTTGTGCGACGTAGGGACCTATGTCGCGCAAAGTGCGCATGTCCCTATGTCGCGCAAAGTGCCTTTGCGCAGCGCATGTTACTTCTTCGTCGCGCAAATCCTTTTTTTTGGTAAAAATATTTTTTATTTAATTTTTAAAAAATATTGTAATTAAATTCTAAACAATAATTAATAAACCAATGCAAAATTGAGGCAAGAAATATATGCTTTTTGGTAAAATTTCCACTGAGCATTGTTTAAAGAATATTTTGTATTATCATTAATAAAAACAAACGTATATAAGATCAATGTGGTAAAGCCAATACATTCATTACAAACCTAAGATATGTGTTTGAACATATTAACACTAGTCCTCAAACTTCGAAAATGCAAACTTGAATTCTTTCGAAGACGTGCAGATAAAAGCAGTGTATGTAGCTCCTTCATCACTCCTTCATATAGCTTTTTCATCACTCCTTCATATAGCTTTTTCATCACCCTGCAAG
>JAOTRO020072509.1:0-14432 GCA_028566515.2 Pyracantha coccinea | reverse complement strand
TATTCACTATACCTTTAAAAATGGCTTTTCGTTAAAAGAGAAGTTTTTTTGGACTTTTCGTTAGTTTTCCTTAAAAAATACAAAATTGGATATTTTTACGAGTTCGTAATTTTTAGAAATTTGGTTTCAGTGACTAAAAAAAATTGATGAATTGAATATTGATTAAAGTTGGTGTATTTAGCATGATTTCAACATATAAGGTACTCAAACTGGTCACAAATTTCGGATCATGACATGTGACATTGTACCATTCATGGACATGCATGCTTAGCGCGTGCACATGATTTGAAGACAAAACTTGATGCATATTTCTATGTTTTAACACGCTTAGGTTGATGAATGAATTTACAGTGAACAGACGCGAGTTTTGATAACGAGTGCTGCCTATGTGCATCTTAAGCGAGCTGAGGTTTCAAAGTACACTCGCAATCTATCTCCTGCAAGTCGGGCTATTCTGCTCGCAGGACCTGCAGGTTTGTGATCTGCAACATATAGCATCATGTTTGTACTTACATGTACTATCATTATAATCACTCTTTTTTCTCTTTCTTCCCTCCATTTTTATCTTGAAGAACTTTACCAACAACAACTTGCCAAGGCTTTATCCCATTACTTCCAAGCGAAGTTGTTGCTCTTAGACGTGACGGATTTTTCTCTAAAGGTGAGTGGGAGAAGTTTTATATGATATGGATATAAATATACACATATGTGTCTGTCTGTGCTTTTTTCTTCCGCTAATGTTTATAACTACTCGGATTGTGCAGATTCAGAGCAAATATGGCAATACCAACAAAGCATCTGTAAGCTTTCTCCAAAGTATTTCCAGATGTTCTGTGAAAGTTAATATACAATGTGCACTATTAAGTTCGCTGTTATGTTGTCGACAGAACATAGACTACATCCATAGCCATCCAAGAAAATTGATAAGATGCTGCAATTTTTTTTTTTCCAATCCCTCTTGAGATCTTAGTTTTAAACGAGTTTTCTTCACATTATCATGCCCCAAATTTTCTTGACGTGGGTTTCATACAGCTATTCGTATACTTATAAGTTGTTATCATATCTGCCGTAGTCTTTTAAAAGATCTACTTCAGAGGTGACACTTGAGCGGTTGTCTGGCCTGTTTGGATCATTTTCACTCTTTCCGCAAAGGGAGGAACCACCAAAAGGTATTGTTGAAAACTATTCTTACAAATAGCGCATTGCATGGTTCTGCACGCTCGGGCATAGCACTCACCAGGAAATCAGCTTTCAGGCACTTTACGAAGGCAAAGCAGCGGTGTGGATCTTGGATCAAGGTATTGGGAGGGTTGTTAGAGAATGAGATTGATTGCTTAAAGGGTTGTTGGAAAATGATCGTATTTTAACTATACTTTTATCCTGCACTTGCAGTGGGCTAGAAGGTTCTTGTAAGCCTTGCATGCTTCGTAGGAATGCTTCAGCTTCAGCTAATATCAGTAACCTTGCTTCGCAGAGCACTCCTGCAAATTCAGGTTCTTTCTTATTACTGAAAAAAAAAATATTGCAAGATAGAGCTAGCTGTTAGTTCTTTACTCTTATCTTTTATATGTTACAATCTATTTACAGTGCGCCTTCTAAAGCGTATGACTTGGTCTAGTGGTTGTTATGAAGGTTCATTGAATCTTTCAAGAACAAAAGAAGGAACTTCTATTTGAAAATTTGTTTAAGAAAATTATTTAGGAATTGCAAATCAGTTTTGACATCGTGATCCTTTGCACTAGCTTACCCACATGCCCTACGATGCATTTTTCACGCTAAGAATTTATGTGGTTTCAAGTTTTTCCTTTTTCCGTCTTTGTTTTGTTCTTTTGATTCTGATAAACCGTTTCCGTTTCCTAGGTGATTTTAAGCGCACAAGCAGCTGGTCGTTTGATGAAAAGCTTCTTATACAGTCCCTGTACAGGGTAATGGTGATGTTTTTCCTGCTATATTAAGATTTTTGGCAGTCAAGAGAGCCTATTATACAAACAAAATTTCTTCTTTCAAACATTTCTCCGTTGTGGATATTGATGGGTTAGATGAATTTTTATTTGCTTTCAGGTTTTGGTTTTCGTCTCAAGTACTAGTCCCATTGTGCTGTATCTTAGGGACGTTGACAAGCTCTTATCTAGATCGCAAAGGATTTATAACTTGTTCCAGAAAATGTTGAAGAAATTATCTGGAGCCGTGTTGATCCTTGGTTCACGAATTGTGGATCTCAGTGGTGACAACAGAGAGGCGGGGGAGAGGCTTACAGCTCTTTTCCCTTACAACATCGAGATCAGGCCCCCTGAAAATGAATCCCATCTTGTCAGCTGGAAGACTCAACTGGAGGAGGATATGAGAATGATTCAGGTTCAGGATAACAAAAACCACATCATGGAAGTACTTTCGGCTAATGATCTTGATTGTGATGATCTTGGTTCGATCTGCATCGCAGACACAATTGATCTCAGTAACTACATAGAAGAAATTGTTGTATCAGCAGTTTCTTATCATTTGATGAATAAAAAAGATCCTGAATACAGAAATGGGAAACTCATCATTTCTTCCAATAGGTATGGCCTTTTTTAATTTATACCTATAATGATTTTTTGACTATGTACATTCCGTGTACTCACTGATCTCTCTGTAAATCAGTTTGTCCCATGGATTAAGCATATTCCAAGAGGGAAAATCCAGTGGGAAAGATACAATGAAGCTGGAAGCGAAGGCTGAAGTGCCTAAGGTATGTTGGACGAGCATTGTAATTGTATTATTTTATAACTCGTGGATAACATATGGAGTACTAGATTAATCATTCTCTTGTTCATCCATTAATTATAGGAAGGAGGAACTGAAGTGTCTGTCGGTGCGACGACAGAAACAAAAACCAAAAGCACTTCTACTGCTGCAGAGACAACAGCTGCACCAGCAAAAACGGATGCTGACAATTCAATTCCAGTATCAAGAGCTTCTGTAAGTCACCAATCTTCTTGTAGTTTCTGTTTTTTATGTATTGTGCTTGATAGCTAAGTTACTAACAGAAAACATAAAAGTCCATGCCATGGGCTTTTGAGTGTTTCTACTCATAGATTGCTTCCTGCAGTGTACTGTATATGCGATTGTCTCTTCCCCCTACTGATATTGAGAAATCACCATGTACTACTTAACAGGCAGAAGTCGATGACGAATTTGAGAAGCGCATAAGACCAGAGGTCATACCAGCAAATGAGATTGGCGTAACATTTGCTGATATTGGTGCCATGGATGAGATAAAAGAATCCCTTCAGGAACTGGTAATGCTCCCACTACGTAGACCAGACCTTTTCAGCGGAGGCCTACTAAAGCCTTGTAGAGGTATACTGCTATTTGGTCCCCCCGGAAGTGGGAAGACCATGCTGGCGAAAGCCATTGCTAGGGAGGCCGGAGCAAGCTTCATTAATGTATCCATGTCTACCATTACCTCCAAGTGGTTTGGCGAAGATGAGAAAAATGTCCGAGCTTTGTTCACTCTCGCAGCCAAGGTCTCTCCAACCATTATATTTGTAGACGAGGTTGATAGCATGCTTGGACAGCGAACAAGAGTTGGAGAGCATGAAGCCATGAGAAAAATAAAAAATGAGTTTATGACTCATTGGGATGGGCTCTTGAGTAGTCAAGGAGATCGAATCCTTGTTCTCGCTGCAACCAACAGACCATTTGACCTTGATGAAGCAATCATCAGGCGTTTTGAACGAAGGTACCAATGCATCTTTTATAACTTTTAATGCTGTCATATATTCCGTTAATTAATCTTATCTTTATGGAGTTCAGGATAACAAACTGACATTGGTAAGACAAATTTGATACAACAAATTTGCAGTGGATGTCAGCGAGATATAGCAGTGCAATCAATGGAAGTAGCAACATGAAAATTGTTCTCATGATTTTTATTTTTTTTTCCCTTATGATAACACTGAGTGTTAAAACAGAATTTTGGTGGGGCTACCGACTGTGGAGAACAGAGAAATGATTTTGAGAACTCTGTTGTCGAAAGAGAAGGTGGAAGCACGACTAGACTTCAAGGAGCTTGCAACTATGACTGAAGGGTTCAGTGGAAGTGATCTTAAGGTCAGCATGTTTGATTATATGTTCTGTAGTTTCAGAAGTTCTGTGTATACTTAGGTCTGATTGACTGATATTACTTTGAGCAGAACTTGTGTACAACAGCTGCCTATCGGCCAGTTAGGGAGTTGATAAAGGCAGAGAGCAAGAAGGATTTGGTAAGAAAGTTAAAATCAAGACCGCTTTTTCTATGCTGGAGTGACTAAAATTCAATGATAGATTATTGTTGTGTACTTTTATGGTTTGGTTTTTAGGATAAAAAGAAGAGAGCTGCACAAGATGCTCCGGGAGAACGGAATCCAGAAGCTGTCCCAGAAACAGAAGAAGAACCTAAAGAGGAAAGAGTCATCACCCTCAGGCCCCTAAACATGGAAGACTTCGAGCAGGCGAAGAATCAGGTATGTTCACCAATTTAACTTCCATTCGAGTTGTTTACATGCACTATCCATGAACTTAAATTTTTTCACCGACCTACTGCCGCATCAGGGAGTGCCATTCAGATTATTATTTTTTTTTTCTTCTATTCAAACATCGGCTTTATTCGTTGTTCTTGGGAATGCAGGTTGCAGCTAGCTTTGCATCTGAGGGAGCCATGATGAACGAATTGAAGCAGTGGAACGATCTCTACGGGGAAGGGGGATCGCGAAAGAAAGAGCAGCTAACTTACTTTCTATGAGATTGGCGGTGAAAACTAGTACATTTTCCACGGTTAGTTTTGAGTATCAATGATCACCCTTCTTGTTCCTTCAGTTCGTCCTGGCACAGATAAGTCAGTGACCAACATTAACAAACAGAATTTGACCGAAGCATTTCCCGTGAGGCTGTATTAGGATGTGGAAGAGACCAAATCTTGTATTAATCGTATTATTCGCCTGTGGTTTGTGAAGGAATGCTCAGATATAAACTCTGTTTTGTCTTGCTGCCGAATTCTGGGAATAAGGCGTGACAACGAGTGTCTGGATTGTTGTGAACTACTGTTTTCATGTGTAATACTAATGGGCGGAACGCCGCTGAGTGTTTAGATGTATGTAACCGTGTACAGCTTAATTTCTCTTCATTTGTTTCTTTGTTGCAGAGAAATTGTGGACATTCTGATTTCACTGATTTGTTTTAGACGTACATGATTGTGTGGCTTAGGCATTCCCCCTCCCATTGAATTTGTGTAATTTTTCTTTGCTTTCCGCCAATGAGTTAACAAACATGAGTAGTGGTATGGCGATCATATTTTTAGGTCACATGAACTAATCATACCGCGTAGTGTGAAAAATATAAGGGAACACAAGGGGCCCTGAGTTTAGAATTGTAATAAGAGCGGAATCCGGAGAGCTAGCGTTTTGAAATGATTCCTTGAGATAATGGAGACTTGGATTTTAGGAGGCAAGCATGTCAAAGTCTAAGGCGCCTAAACTTGTTGCTGTCCGAAGACCAACTTCAAGACCTACTTATGTTGTCCGAAACAATGTCAGAGTGTCTCTAACAGCCTCTAACAATGTTAGTATGTATGGAGCTACGTAAACTTGCATACGTCTTGTTGACCACGCCAGTAAATTCATCTGTACTACTACTACTGCAGCACTGCCATGAGGAATCGAGAGAGGGCACATATGTTGGTGTTTAAATATCCTTGCAGATTTCTTAGAATTGAAGAAAGGGAGTTCTAACGAAACACTTCCAGTATTGTTCACTTTTAACGAAAAACCACATTTTTATCTTTTCTTGATACTATTCATTACATCTTTATTTGTCATTTTCCATTAAAACTGAAGTTTTTTTGAACTTTTCGTTAGTTTTCCTTTAAAGAAATCAGTTTAGTTTTAAAATTTTCCTTGATGGGTGTAATGTGAGCCATTGGATTACAATTATCACCTAGTTTTGCTTCTTTGTGAGTCATAGCTCAACACATGTTTTATCACCTCATATGGTAGATTACTTGAATGGTTAGGATTGGTTTGATGTTGTAAGAGAGAGTAAAGATCTCCCTTCCTCTTTCTAACGGTCATATTCACACACAATGTGTGTGAGGTATCAATCGATGAATCATCATCTTCGTCGCTACCTCTGAACATTCTCTCTGCATGGGTCCCAGAACTCCAAAACTTCAATCCTTTATTTCAATTCACAAAAATTAACCTAAAATACTAACATGGCCTCTGAGCCATGTTGATCACCTACACTAGGCGCGAATCTATGCACTCTTCAATGGAGGAACTCGATTTGGTTCAGAGTTCATCGGAGCAAATTTGGGCTTCAAAAACCTCGAGTTTTCTCTATTTCAATTCCAACATGGCTGGATCGAGTAACGCTGAGCTTCATGCGTCAAATTTCTATGGTGAAAATTATGAGTTCTGGACAATCTGAATGAAGACTATACTCAAGTCCCATGGATTGGGATTTCGTTGGAAAAGGATTTGAAGTCTCATATTCGAAGAAGGGGAACAATGAACTTACTGGGGAAGAAAAGAAAAGCGAGTCCACAGTCTCAAAGAAGGTTTCGCTTGATGAGAACCTAATGAAGGATGCGAAGGCTCTCTGTTAACTTAAGGAATTGTCTCGTACCAAATTTTTGCCAGAATCTCAAATGAGGAAACCGCGAAGGGTCTGGGATATTTACAACATGAATTCAGAGGGGGCAAACAAGTAACAAGTGTAAACCATACAAAGTTTGCGCTGATATTTTGAATATATTCAAGTGCGTGTTGATGAATCCTTGTCTGCTTATCTTACTAGACTGTTTGGTATATTGAACCGAATGAGAAGTTATGGAGAGGAATTGTCTGAGGAACAAATTGTGTAGAAATGATTTATTAGCTTGCCTAGGAATTATGATTCCATTTGCTCAGTAATTGAGCACTCAAAAGGATCTTAATACCCCTGAGGTTCAAGAGGTTGTAGCATCCTTAAAAGGACTTGAGCAATGATTGGATATGCATGCTCAAAACATCACTGTGAGAGCATTTACTAGTTTGAATAAAGCTTCCAAGCAACCCAAGTCGCATGGGTTCTCTAGAAATTGAAAGTCTCGGAAGAGTTAGAAAAATAAGGGGGAAAATGGAATAACAAACCCAACTTTCACCCAAGAAAAATGCTACTCGGGATACAACCAAGGTTCCTTAAAAACATTGTGATAAATGCACTATGGAAAATGTTGGTTTGAAGGAAAACCCCAAATGCACAGTATGTGGGAAATTTGGTCATATTTCAAGAGGCTGCAATGGCAACAAGGGAACACAAAGGGTGAATTATGCAAGTCAACTTGAGGAGACATGAACACTCTTTTATATGCGCAATGTCATGGGTGAGATGAAGATAAATAACTTTTGGTACATTGATAGTGGGTGAGACGAAGATGAATAACTCTTGGTACATTGACAGTGGTTTTAGCAAACCACATGATAGGTGATGAAAGATTTCTAATTAATGTGCAGAAAATCTATCTTCCAAGGTGAAAACGGGAACTGGAGAAATTGTGAATGTTGCTGGAAAATGCACCTTGGTGATTGAAACCAAACTTGGCAGGAAGCATATTCAAGAAATGATGATAGTTCCTGATCTAGCTGAAAATCTCTTCAATTTTGGCCAAAAGATGGAATATGGGTATACTTGTTATTTGGAGGTTGTGTTGTTAATGTGTTTGATGGCTACTGGACAACTTGGTAGTCAGGGTGAAGATGACTGGTAACATATGCTTTTCTTTAACTGTGATGCCTACAAATTAAGTAGCATTGAGGACTAGTGTAACTCACTATACTCAAACTTCACACAAGATTGGGGCATTTAAATGAGAGGAGTCTCAAAATGCTTTGGGAACAATAGTATATGGATTGCCACACTTGGAGGAATCAAATGGAGTGTCTGAAGGCTATATGGTTGGAAAGCAACACAGAGATGTTTTTCCTTCTGCGTCCTCTTGGAGAGCAAAGGTTCCTCTAGAACTGGTTCACATAGATATATGCAGGTCATTGCAAATTGATTCAAATCCTAGGAACCAATACTTTATCTTATTCACAGATGATTATACAAAGATGTCGTAGGTCTACTTTCTGAGGTACGAATTAGAGGCATTTGAATGTTTCAAAAAATTCAAGGCAATGACATAATTGCAATATGGTTACAAGCTAAAATGTCTTAGGAGTGAGAAAGATGAGAGTTCATGTCTATATAATTTGTGAGTTTTTGTAATGAAATTGGAATCCAAAGGCAGATGACAATGCATACACTGGGATGAAGAATTGAACTGTGATAAAAATGGAAAAATCAATGATGCATGATAAGGGTCTTCCACATCAGTTTTGGGCTGAGGCAGTGGACGATGCTATCTATTTGCTTAATTGGTGTCCTTCTAATGCCTTCACAAGACGACTCCCTTTGAAGCATATAGTGGCAAAAAACCAAGGATTGCACACTGAAAAATCTTTGATTCTTTGTGTTATGTGCACATTCCTTCAAGCTTGAAACTCAAGCTAGAAAGTAATAGTCACAAATGCATATTTGTAGGCTATGGAACAAGTGAGAAGGGTTACAGATTATTTGATCCATATACCGGGAAGATCATTCTATCAAAAGATGTAACATTTGATGAGAATGCATGTTGGAATTGGAACTGGAACTATGAGAGTGAAAATATGATAATGTTCCAATGCTTGCAAAAGCTAAGAAGGAAAAATGTACAAACTTTGAAGAATTGAATGAATCAATTGAACTAGTTAATCCTTTGATGGCATCTACACAGTCAACTCAACCAAGTACCTCACAAGGTGAACTGAAATCTCTCGAGTCTATGACCATACTCCACATAAATGGAGAAGTTTGATTGAGATAATGGCTCGATGCAATATGTGCATTATAGAACTTGAGAATTATGAGGAAGCAGCATGAGATGAGTCTTAGAAGAAAGCAATGCAGTATAAGTTAGACATGATTGAGAATAATGATACTTGGCAGTTGGTTGATAGGTCATTTGACAAACCAATTATTGGTGTTAAATAGGTCTACAAGACAAAGCTAAACCTGGATGGTAGAATACAAAAGAACAAAGCTAGACTGGTGGCAAAAGGCTACTCTAAAAAAATAGGAATAAATTACAATGAAACATTTGCCCCCGTAGCTAGGCTTGATACCATTAGAGAGCTTTGATAGCCTTGGCTGCACATAAGGGATTAAGTTTATTCTAGCTAGATGTGAAATTAGCTTTCTTGAATAGAGTTAAGAAAGAAGAAGTATATGGTGAACATCGACAAGGATTTGTGATAGAGAATGTAACATCCCACATCGCCCAGGGGAGTGATCCTTAAATGTATATTCTCATCCTTACCTAGCACAAGGCCTTTTGGGAGCTCATTGGCTTTGGGTTCCATCGAAACTCCAAAGTTAAGCGAGTCGCGCGCGAGAGCAATCCCATGATGGGTGACCCACTGGGAAGTTGCTCGTGAGTTCCCAGAAACAAAATTGTGAGGGCGTGGTCGGGGCCCAAAGCTGACAATATCATGCTACGGTGGTGGAGCGGGCCCGAGAAGCGATCCACCCCGGGCCGGGATGTGACAATCAACCTCCACAAGCACCCTCGGGTTTAAGCCCAAGATCTCTCAAAAATATTTTCAATCACAACAACTCACATACACCATGAGACATACCACAAAACTCAGCTTTAGCACTTGACCTTGCCCACCACTTTTTGTTTCTTGCTTCTCCAAGTAGCTAGATTACCACCCACAAAAGTAAAGTATCCAGATGTAAATCGTCAGTTAGTGATAGAACTTGCCCAATTTGCATCTATATACTCTTCTACATTCAAATGACCATTCTTGGAGAAAGCCAAGCCTCTGCCAAGAGCCATATTCAAGTACCTGAAAATACGAATTACTGCATTCATATGAGCTTCACTAGGTGAGTGCATAGACTAACTTGCCACACTAACTGCATAAGCAATGTTAGGATGAGTGTGAGACAAATAAATTAATCTCCCCATAAGCCTTTGATACTATTTCTTATGAGTAGGAACTTGATCTGGAAAAAAGCCCAGACGATGATTCTGCTTAATCGGAGTATCAACAAGTTTGCAATCTAACATACATATTTCAGCTCATAAATCAAGAACATGCTTCCGTTTAGACAGAAAAATACCATGCTTGGATCATGCAACCCCGATTCTAAGAAAATACTTCAATTCACCCAATTCTTTTATCTCAAATTCAGTAGTTAGATACTTTTGAAGGCGTTGTACCTCCTCCTGATCATCACTAGTCACTATTATGTCATCAACATAAATAATCAATGCAATTACCTTACCATTTCGTCACTTTAGAAACAAAGTATAATCTAAATGGACTCTGAAAATGCCCAAACTTCTTCATTGATCTTGTAAACCTCCCAAACCACGCTCTAGGAGATATACCTTTTGCAATATGCACATAACACTTTTTTCAGGAGATATACCTGTATCAGGTGGGAGATCCATATAAACTTCCTCCTTAAGATCACTGATAGACACAAAATTATTACATTTGCTACCCTTATATTTATATTTATTAGTGCTTGATTCTGATTATTTGAAGCTAAACTACTTTAGTTTTGTAAAAAAAATGTGAAGTTTAACATGGTCTTAATACATTCTTTACGTTTTAGTCTTTTTATTCACATTGACTTCACTTATTTAATTAATTATTATTTCATTTTTGGGTTGAAGATCAACCGGTGGTGTGATTCCTATTTATTTGGACTAAAAGCTGGTGGTGACCAAAGAGGGCTTTTCAACTTCACACATGAAGACAAGGAATTACTTTCTCTATTTCATTTCCAAGCGGTGGATGCTTAATATTTGGAGTGGTGAGTGCAAGAAAAGAATGAAATTGGAGAACGAAAAAGGAAATAATCTCAACGTGGAGAAGTGAAAACGTGGAGAAGTGAAAACGTGGAGAAGGTGTTTTCACTTTCCTATTCCCAAATGGATTCTAGCTTTAACAAGAAGATTCGAAAGCAAATTAAATTGTAAGTGGGCTGGACGTGTAGGGTTTGGACTCATTTAATTCTCAGAGGATATAAAAGGGATGGAAGATACAAAAGGAGAGGGACTCCGACTTCTTCTTCTGGCGCGGAACAAGGCAGCGGAGAGCACCAGCAATTCGGTTCTTTCCAGTTTTAGTTTATGCATATTTTCTATAGAATTACAATGAATTCTTCATTCATGGGATTCTAAACTCTTAGCTAAGGCTAAGAGGAAGCCCTAATTATGATTACTCTAGTTATTTGATTGTTTAATTTGTGAATTTCATATTGATGATTACTTTTCATTCACTAGTGGAATTGCAATTTTGATATTTGGTTCTTTGCTCTTGACCGTAGCCTAGGATTTTGATATTGAAATTATTTGCATATGAATTTATTTCTGACCATGAATTGGATTCTATCGATGCTTTGTGAATGAGAACCATGAACTTATATTTTGATCCAACCGCAGATAAATATTGGTTTGTGTGGCTTCCTATAAAATTAGCTATTTTTTTGACATGACCAAGTTGATATGTGGTTAATTTGTTTCTCACTTTGCTTAATTGGATTTCTACATGTTTGTTTATACCGGACCATGGATATAGAGACTATAGGAATAGTTGAGTTTAAGCCTAACCATGGTAAAATTCAAATATATTTGGGAAATTATTGGCATGTGTACCCAACCACGGACATATGTACGGAAGTTGTTTTCATTAATTTGATAATTCATGAGTTGACAATTGGATACTAGGGTATGCCAATTTGTGGTGGAATCAAAGCCTTAGTGTTTTTTTACATTTGTTCTCAATCATATTTCTGTTTAAGTCATTGTTAATTTTAATTATTCTTCGATACAAACCCAATCTTTATTTCAATTTGTTAAGTAATAATTATAGGATTAAATTGTTAAATCAACTCCGGTGGATTCGATCTAGTATTTACATATTTCTACTACAACTGATCCATGCACTTGCGAGTAAATTTGGGTTGAATTAATCTATTTATTAGGTTAGTTTAAATTCACATCAAGTTTTTGGCGCCGTTGTCGCCGGGGATTGTTTTTTTTTTTTTCCAATTTAAACTTTAATTGTTGCTTATCATAGTTAGTTTAGAATTTTATTTGTTAGTGATTGTTTCTTCTTCCGTGTGTTCTTCTTTCTTAAGTTTTGTATTTTGTTCTATTTTTTGTAGATGCAAGGACATCGATCACTCAATCTAGCACTTATTCCTATTGATCACGAACTTGAGTGGACTTTACGAAACCAGCAACAGAAACATTTATCTCAAGGAGAGGTGCTCGAAACTCCACCAACTTCTAAAAAAGAATTAGAGATGGCCGAGCAAAGATTGGGAAATTGTGCCGGATAGAAGGCCGATGAGGGATTCTTTTGATCCTCAGGATTTAGATCAGCCCTCATGCATTGCATTCCAACCTAATATTGATGGAACTTGTATGTTATCTCCTCATCTGCTCAATATGCTTCATCACTTCAATGGAGAATCTCTAAAAGATCTTTATGCACACATTCAAGAATTCTTCGACATATGCAAAACACAGCACATTAGGGGACTTAGTGCCGATAAGATTAAATTGCTTTTATTCCCCTTTTCTTTAAAAGGAGATGCCAAAAAGTGGTTGCGTTCATTACCTGCCAATTCCATCACTGCTTGGGGACAATTGGCTACAAAGTTCATAAAGAAGTTTTTCCCTGTGCACAAGAAAAAACAATTGAAAAGAGATGTTCAATCCTTTGTTCAAAGGGATGGCAACGCATTCCATGAGGCTCGAGATCACTTTAATAAGTTGCTCATCAATTGTCGTAATCATAATCTGCCGGGAGATGAACAGGTATAGGCATTTTATGAGGGATTAAATGATTCGAATAAAGCCGTTGTGGATTCCGCTTGCAATGGTATGTTAATGAAGACAAATGACGAGGAAGCGATTGAAATGTATGAGGAACTTGCAAAGAACTCACAACAATTTAATACAAAGGGACGTCAAGCTAAAAGGGGTGCATAAGCAATAAATGCTAATGATGGTATGCAAGCTGAGATGGTTGCCATGAATAAAAATATTGCAGCACTAATCAAGACCTTATCTCCTCAAATTTCTCAAAAAGCTTGTACGTCTGATGTATGTGCAATCTGTTTAGAACATGATCATACTACAAATTTATGTCCTATGACTTCATTTTTAGATAAAGAGCGAGTCAATTTTATTGGACAATGAGGGTATTCTTCGAAGCACAATCCATATTCAAATACATATAATCCGGGTTGGCAGGATCATCCTAATTTCAGTTATACAAATGAGCGGAATGTATTGAATCCTTCGCAAGGGAACAGCCTCAAGGGATTGCTCCAAGTTTCTCCGAACCTAAGAAGTCGTCTTTGGAGGATAGCATAGCTGCGCTTGCACAAAGTCAACTTGCGTTTCAACAATGTACCCAAGTTTTTCAACAACAAACACAAGCTGCTATTCAGACTACTCAAGCTTCACTTCAGAAATTGGAAATTCAAGTGGGACAACCTATAACTAATCCAAAAGGTGCATATGAGATCAGTTCCAGTTCGAATCATCACCCATCACATGAGCAAGTCAAGTCCATCATCACACTCAAGAGTGGCACACAAGTGGATAATAAAGTTCAAATGGCGAAGGAAGACCGAGAGACCAACTTGAAAAAGAATGAAGCGGTGGATGTAAAGGGTAAAAATGCTCAAGTAAACAGCCCAAAGTTTCTTAATTCATCAAAGTTTGATCCTTTTGCAGCTTATAAGGACAAGCCTCCTTTTCTTCAAGCTTTGATCAGGCCAAAGAAGGATAATCATTTTAGTGAGATCATGGAATTGTTCAAAAAGGTCCATATCAATATTCTACTACTCGAGGCTATCAGGCAAATCCCTTGCTATGCCAAATTTCTCAAGGATCTTTGTTCACATAAGCGCAAGTTGAATGGCGAAGAAAAGGTTTTTCTTACCAAAAAGTTGAGTGATATCTATCTGCGGAAAAATCCTCCAGGACCCTCGAATTCCTACACTATCTTGTGTCATTGGGTGTCATAAATTCGAAGAAGCATTGGTTGATCATGGAGCAAGCGTGAATTTAATGCCATATTCAGTTTATGTAGAACTGGATCTCGGGGAACTAAAATGAAGCCCAATTACATTGGAATTTGCCGATGGATCTGTGAAGAAGTCATGTGGTGTTATTGAAGATGTGTAGATGCAGATTGACAAATTTTATTATCTGATGGACTTTATTGTTCCTGACACAGGGCTTGTGCGTTATTCATCTACTGAAATTTCGATTATTCTTGGATGTCCCTTTCTAGCTACTGCAAAGGCTAATATTC
>JAOTRO020072402.1:0-14432 GCA_028566515.2 Pyracantha coccinea | reverse complement strand
CAAATTCAAGAGAGATTGTAACCCTAACAGAAAATCAACACAAAAATATTATTTTGTGCACGTGTTCTTGTCACGTTTCGTTTCAGGAAATTTCCGTGTTCACAGTACTAACCGTGTCCCTTTAACGTGGATATATTCAATGTTCAACCCTATGAATCAAACCTCGAAATAGTTGCTCTAAAAAAAAGGCAAACACTTTACTCCTAAGGATGTAACGAAAGTATTCCATATCTACCAAAATAATTATTTGTATTAAATACAAATTGAAGTTAATTAGAATAAGAAGACAATCATATATAGTTTCGTATCATCTTTATCTTACTTGGAAAGTCCGATTCCCTTCTGAAATATCTCTATGATAAAGCAATTCAAACCTCTAGTAAAGAGAAAAGACCAAATTGTTTCCATCACAAACAGCTAGTAAATTACAACAATAGGATGAACTACAAAATGATAGAGGAAAGATTAAGAGCTTACCCTCGCAAAATCAAAGCTCACTAAAATGCTTACCCTAACCAGAGAATCGTACAGAATAAATCTACATCAACATGTAATCATAGAAAAAAAAATTAAAATTTATAAATACCATCATTTCACTACAAATTTGAATAAATCCAGAAAACGATACATTGGAATAATCTTTTAGGTCTTCCAATATTAATAGGGTAGAAATTTAGAAGACAAAACACCACAATTAATTAAATTCAAAGTTGCACATATTTCTTCTATACCTTGTATATCATGTTTTTTATATGATTTTGACTAAGACCTGATTTCTCTTTGATCAGCCTGGGTAACTCAGTTTTTTCAAAAGCCTGCAATTATTATACAAAGTCAACACATTATATACATAGAGGAAATTGCTAATGTTAAAATTTAATAATACAAAAGCAGCAAGTACCAAAAGATTATTCTATATAGAAAACTCAAATAGATTATATATCAAAATTCAAACACAAAGGCAGAGAAGAACATTATGATTATTGAGCTAGTATTGAATAATGGGTTCACCATATTTATAACTCAAGTAAAATTCTATTAATTAAACAGTTACCTTTATATTTTTTGCTAATGAATCCGACTGAGTATAACCTGTCTGCTTTGCTTCAACCACCACCTCACTAAAAGTGAGTCCTCCAGTGAAGTTGTTGAAGATAATACTCAAAGTCCCACTGCAACATCAAATGATAGAAGCAAGACTTGTGTTAAAAGTCATATGATGTGTGCATCTGCAGACATCAAGATTTTACGTGCGCAAGAAAAGGAATCACTCTATTAAAAAGAGAGGAACTACTGATATTGCAGGTACATTAACCGGACCACTAATTTTAAATGACGACGTATGCTTGAGTAAGCGAAAGACTAAAAGATGAAAAGAAGAGGTTATATACCGGTTTCAATGTCAGTGTCAGAGCCCTCTTAAACCTAGTTCCAGAACGAGGACAGTCCAACACTCTCGTAGTGACTAATACTTATTGTGACCTTCACCCAATTTGTGGTGTAGCACTACGCCAGCTCCTATAGATGTGGTCACTGTTAAAAATTCTCCTCAACTACAAAAACCTAATTCACCTAATAACCAAAAAGTACCCACTTTTGAATTCTTACATTCAAAAATCAAACTCATTAAAAGTTGGAAATATAGACCCACATCCCATTGCTTTGCACTTTCTAAATTATAATTCTTGGAATCTTTCAACCTAAATAAACAAAAGGGTAGATGAAACAAAGACCGAGTGTGAGACACATTACCTTGTTCTGCCGTTTGGTTGTGTATGGAGTGGAATAGCTTAAAATCGACCAAAAGTCGAAATTTGGTTTGGGTGAGCTGGAAGCTTCGGTACTGTTTATTTTAATGAAAAATCACATTTTTACACTAAAAGGTCAATACTATTTACTTTACTATTTATTTCATCTTTATTGTTAAAACTCAAAGTTTTCAAACCTTTTTCATTAATTTTCTTAAATCAGAAACCTGAGCCTTTTTTCATTTTTCACGATGAAAAATGAAAAATAAAATGAATGGAGTGGAAGCAAAGGAAGAGACCTGGCCTCCGGCAACGCCGAGCGAGATGCCCTCGCTGCCATAATCGCCAAGTGGGAAGGATCTAAGAGACAGTGGAGATTATGTTGTATTTATACGTGGTAATTGGTAAAAGCAGGAGGGATATGAAGAAATATAGAGATGAAAAAAATACCCATGAGAAAGAGCGGACGTGATGCTGACCAACGGAGGAGGAGGGAGGAGGGAGGAGCCTGGAGGGTGAGATGTTGTACAACGGAGGAGGAGGGAGGAAATGCTGTCGAACGGAGAAGGATGTTGTGGAAGAAAGAGCCGGGGCATTATTTGAAAATAAATTTACAAAATTACCCTTGTATTATCTTACGCATTCATTTTTTCTGTTTTGATTTTTTTTGGTCGAGGGGCATTTTCGTTCTGTTATTTTTGTCGAAGCCAATGACATTAAAATTGAGCTCTGGCTTTATATATAAGAGATTTTACAAACGAGATATGATATTATACTTAATTTGTCTACATTCCGAGGAGGGTGGGATTCAAACTTTGAGTACACGATTTTAGAGAGCACACTGCTCTAACTAACTTGACCACATTAACTATCCTTACTATATTAGTGTTCTAACAAATTTTAGAGAATTTTAAAAAATTTAATTTATAGGCAAACAACTTTAAGTTTAACAAAATTTGGTAGCCAGTCAAAATCTGATTAATTTTTTGTGTTTTAACTATATTATTTATGTAAAGAAGAAGGGAGTCGGCTTAGCCTCACTGTAAGCGTGTGGCCAGAGCCTAGTATATGTTTGTGTGCACATGTATTAAAAAAAATTAAATGTATATAAGTTACAAGTGGGTGGTTTGGGGGCCTAACATGTTATATGTTTGTTTGTTTGCAAGTGTCAAAAATAAAGGAAATTCATGGCATGGTAGTTGAGGCTTCTGGAGGACTGTTTATTTTTGCAGGTGCAAGGTTGGTTTGAATCTGGTTACTCTCTTTAGTTTCATTTGGTACTGTTTGGTGGAAAGGTTTTTTTTTCTTTTTCGAGTAGTGTGGAAGAAACCACGACTCTATTTTTTACTGCACTCTTGTGAAAGCTCTTGGTGCACTATAAAAATGTCACACAAGTTTTGGTTCAGTCAAATAGCTTGGGGATTCTGAGATTGAAAAGTGTTTTTTTTTGGGAAAATGGCTGATGATGAAAGTTTTGAGAATCTAAAAGCTGCCCAGAAACTGTTGAAGGCTAGTATGGAGCAATCTTCAGCTCTTTCGTCGGCGATTAATGAAGCTGGGTTGAAAGTGGAACGCATGAAGGAGAGGTTGCCATCTTTGGAAGCGGCAATTAGGCCCGTTGGGACGCGAAAGTGTGGATATTTTGCAATAAGGGACCAAATCAATGGTGCTATTGGCCCTGCTGCTGCTGTTCTCAAAGTGTATTATGTCGTTCGGGAGCTAGAGAATTCGCTGTCTTTCGAATCATGTTCTGATCTCCACGCTTATCTTTCGATCATGAAAAGGCTCGAAGAGGCATTGAGGTTTCTTGCTGGTAGCTGTGGGCTGGCCATTCAGTGGCTGCATGACATTGTTGAGTTTTTGGAAGGCGACGCATTTGCCAATGATCAAAGCCTCTTGAATGTGAAGAAAGCTCTGAGAATTCTACGGGAGTTGCGCGCAATCGAGGGTTGTGCTCGCCTTGATGGAGGGGTTCTCAATGCTGCATTCAACAAGCTGGAAACCGAATTTGTAAGCTTATTAACGGAGAACAATGCTACAACCTTCATTGCTTCATCGCCATTACCATTGCCGGTAATTCAAAAGCTTCAAGCCATAGTTGAGAGACTGAATGCTGCTGATCGGCTTGAAAAGTGCGTATTTCTGTACGCTGGAGTGCGGAGTTTGAATGCTAGAAGAAGCTTTCAGGCTCTCGATCTCAACTACCTTGAGATACAAGTCTCTGAGTTTGATGTTATGCAGAGCATCGACTCTTACATTGAGCAATGGGGCGAGCATTTGGAGTTAGTTATGAAGCATTTTCTCGAACTCGAGTACAAACTCTGCAACAATGTCTTTGAGAAGACAGAATCAGATGCTTGGAAGCGATGCATTGCGAGATTCGCTAAAGAGTTTAGGCTTGTTTCTTTCCTCCAATTTGGCAGGAGTGTCACCAAGATAAAGAAGGAACCTGTCAAGCTCTTGAAGCTACTAGATGTATTCGCGGTTTTAGAAAATCTAAGGGTCAATTTTAACCGGATTTTTGGAGGGGAGGCCTGCGCTGAAATTCAGAACCTCACAAGAGATCTGATCAAGAAGGTTGTCAATGGGGCTTGTGAGATTTTCTGGGAACTTCCTAGTCAAGTGGAGTTGCAAAGGCGGTTTTCTCCTCCATCGGATGGTGGCATTCCCGGGCTAGTAACCTTTATAACTAGTTTCTGCAATCAACTTCTAGGGGAAGACTACAAGCCAATCTTGATCCAGGTCTTGCAGATCCATCAAAGCTGGAAAACCAATATCCACGAAGATGAAGATGAAGATGATGATCTTCTTTTGAAACAAATTTTTAGCACGATGAAGGAAATCGGGCTAAATTTGGATGCGTGGTCGAAGACCTACGAAGACATCTCCCTCTCCTACCTTTTCATGATGAACAATCACTGCCATTTCAGCCAATTGGAGGGCACAAAGCTTGGGGAAATAATGGGAAACTCTTGGTTAGGAGCACATGAGCAATACAAGGACTACTACGCAGCTCTCTACCTGAGAGAGAGTTGGGGAAAGCTTCTGATTCTCCTAACCCAAAAGGGTTGGATTTCGCCTCCTGTCGGGGCAGCAACGGATTATCATCAGGGCTCCGATGATAAGAGATGGCTCAAGGCATTCAACGAGGCATTCGACGAGAGGTACAAGAAGCACTCGAATTGGATCATTTCGGACGATTGCTTGAGGCAGAAGGTATGCCAACTTTTGGTGCAGGCAGTTGTACCTGTTTATAAAAGTTACATGCAGAAGTATGGAGTTTTGGTGCAACAAGATGCAAGTGCTAGGAAATATGTCAAACACACTACACAAAGCTTGGAGAAGATGCTGAGCTCACTGTTTCAGCCCCAGCTCAGCAAGTACTGCCGTAACAAACATATTCGCTTTATCGGCAAGCTGAAAAACGTCGTCACCAATCAGTTTCGTGTTACGCTTACTGCAATGTGAGCTCACAGGCTAATGCTAGAGGACCACATTTCTAGAGTTTTAGTAATTTCCTTGTACAGATCTACACGTAAAATTAATTAACATGTATTGGTTTAAATTATTATTCTCGGATTTCCTATCAACTTCTTCATTCGTATTGATGTCCTTGATTCGGAAACTTCTCCTTGTAGCTACATGTTTTCGTCGCGTTAAAAAAAAGGGTTTGTGCCGATTGATTTTCACCTGCACTTCAACGAAAAGAATTTCGAGCAGGATGACAGAAAACATAAATCAATTGATGACGAGGACATCTGGAAGTAGATTTTTTGGGTTTAGATTCCGGCTAAAGATGGTTATACTGCAGTTATGTTTGTTGCTGAATTACCAGTCCAAAGTCCATACTGTAACATTAGAAATGGTGAGGAACCTTTCGACATCACATTCTAAGTTGACTTCAACCCAATAATTCCGAAGAACTACGAGCACCTGCAATTACAGCTAAATTCTGTCAATGCGATGAACACAAATTTTGCATTCTCGTGGCAAAATCGCCAATCTGATATCCCGTAATTTTGCCTGCGAAGTGATTGCAGATGTGAAACTGTCAAATCACTCTTTACAAACCAACACAAGTGCACTTTCAGGCTATGCTGCTGCGAAAACTATATATACCTAAAAGAGTTTCTATGATCTTCAAGAGGAACAACACGGATGCTATGCGTGGAATTAGAACGGAGGTTACCAAGCTGATTCCGCCCAGAAAACAAAATAGAAAACAGCCTTCAAAAGTTTAGAAGTAGATTTCATAGATCAACCTAATCTCCTCATAACTCGCGGATCCCCAGTATGGTATTAGTTAGGATTTATTTAGTTCAGTCAACTATACGCCATTGCAACGCTGATTCTAAGAATTAAGTGCCTGCAGTTGCAGCGGGCTCTGTTGATGAAGCATTCCCTACTTTGTCTGAATCAGAAAGATGTTTGGGGGCTGCTGCTGATGGTTCTGATGGATCAGTGCTAGGCTCTCTCCGCCACTGCAGACTAGAGCTCCCAAAACGTGGTGTTTTGGGGATAGCGTTTTTGTTGCCATGTGGTACATGTGCGTGGAAAGTCTTTGCAGAAATCTGGTTTGGGGCTGATGCCGCAGAAGCTGCTTCTCGTATCCTTAGAACCTATACAAAAGTTAGAAAACAAAGGCCAAATTTAAATTCTAGTCCCTAGAATATGTCAGTCTCTAAAGGTGAATCTCAAATTTACGATCCTTGTGTGTGTTTGTGAAATATGAGAGACGCACATAGAAACTTGTACAGCCCAACAAGCTCAATAGTATCAAACTATTCAATTTATAATATTTTTCCCAACTTGGATCGTCTTCAGGCTTGGAAGGAAAATAAGGCAATTATGTAGCATGTTCAACATGCATCGACTGCCTAATGAACATGGTAAAAGGTATAACAATAGAGTATCAGGTTTGTTACACTCAACCAAGTCAATCTCCATACGGCCTACCCTCGCCCCTTTTATTTTTTTCTTTCTTTCAATCTGTTTCTATTTTTTTTTTTTTTTGTTTCACACTTTTTGTTTGCTCACCTTCACTATTCTTGAATAAAACGTTGTCCCACTCAATGCCAAGGCTTTGTCAACAGATTCCTTGCTATCAAAGGTAACATAAGCAGACCTAAGAACAGAAATGTCAGAAACCGGTCCCGGACCCAAGATGAAACATACAAACAGAAATTGTGCTCCTTAGATCAAATAGAGCAGATGACGAAATAAGTGTTACCCTTGTGGTTTAGCAGTTACTATGTCTGTCAGAATCACCACATTGAAAACCCCTCCACACTTGACAAAGAACGATGACAAAGCCTCTCTAGTTGCTGAAAAATGTACCTGTTTTATTTATTTTTTTCAAACAGTATATGGTATGCTTATGAGATATTTTACATAAATGCAGAATTGCAGATACAACAATTAAATTAATAAAAATAAGGAGGAACAATAGCAATCTCCATGGAAATTAACCACAAACAATTTGCACTTTATTTATACAAATGTGCGTACAAGTTACAATCCTCAGGTACTAGTTAGCTTGACTAAGAGGTGAACAGAAAGCGAGCCTAAATTACTAGATGTAATTTAGCAACATTAGCAAAGATGACCTAACAATGTGTGTAATTAAAAATAACTTTAAGAAATATCATTATGTATCACTACAGCTAATTGTTATCATCTGGTAGAACAAAAGCTCTACAGTCTACGCTCTCAACAAGAGTCTCTTTCTATAACCATCTCAAAGGATTCCCAAAGCGGCACACCCCTCTGGTTTCCATCTATTTATTATCAACTGTTTACCAAGAATTTCAATCCACTGAATACTTTCCCTTAGTGATTTCGTGTTCGCAAAGTCAGCCACTTCTCATCACACTACTGTGAACTTTAATATTTCACTAATAGAGTGAATAAAAGAAGGAATATTATACAGAAAGATCTTACATTTGTCACCAATACAGTCCTTGACTCAATCTCAGTGTTGTTCTCCGAATCCTTTAGTATATCTGTAAATACGTGCATTAGAACACATCCACCCAAAGCCACCTTCCCCCACCCCTTACATTTGTTCACAGAGACATTTGTTTCTAGTTCTGAACAAAATTCAAAGCATTTATAAGTTGAAACAAATTTCATACTTTAGAAAATTGGTCCAAGTTATCCAGAGGCTTTACCAGATTTTGACAAATGATCGACTTTCACCACCTGCTTTGATTGAAGCTTTGACATTTCCATTTCAATTTGATGCAATCTTTCTTTTACTTCAAGCACTTCCTGGGAGAAAATCACTCAAGGAAGGAAAACTAAGTTGATTCTTAAAATTACCAGACTTGAGGTTAGCGCTAGCTTTATTTTATAATTAACTATGATCTATCGGGAAAAGGACATACTGATGCCAGTTTCTGAGTAGTCCTCGAACCATTTTTGGTCAAGTTTGACTTCTTGAAATCCTGTGAGATATCTTTGTACTGAGGATCCATGTTTCTCTCATGCACCAAAGAAGCTGAACCAGTGCCAGGGCCTGCCCTGATTTCACCAAAGAGCCTCTTACGTCCAATATTGTTTGCACTATGAGGTTCACCCATTGCACTACCACCACGGTCCAGTTTCCTTGTCTCAACAGGGTGACTATAAGACCTCGTCCCAAGAGCAGGAACTTCAGGATTTCCCTTCAGAGGCATTAATGGGGGCTGGTTATGCACTCCTCCATCTTGCGTCTTATGGCCAACACCATAAAAATTAACATACTTGCGCCCTACAAATATGTCCTCACATGGCTTGCCCAATCTATCCCAAACACTACCCCGAGGTTTTTTACAATGCACAAACCCTGTACCTATTAATCTTGGTGACTGACTGCTTTCTAATGGGTTACTTCCACAGATCTCTTTAGGACAAGGACGTCCTGCAGGAAAAAAGCATAAAAAGAGTCCTCATTATTGACCCATGAGCAAACTAAATTTGTACGTCTGTAGAAAGGCAGCTAAAACAAATCAGTTTCACACATACAATCACATACAGGCACGTAATTATATATTTACATTTACAATTTTCTCAAGCATGCATTGAGGTAATCGAACATGGTACCTGATATGACATATTGGGTAACCTTAGACTCTGCCTCTCTTTTCGGCAAATGTAAGAGCTCCTTAGGCAACTCACTTGATTCATGCTTGAGAATCTGCTCTACAATAAGAAAATTCTGAACTTACAAAAAGAAAAATGTGTTTAAAAATCACTGTCAGCCGTATTAAACTGTTTAATAGGCCAACCTGGTTAATTTTATTTATACACTGAGTTCTTCTAACCAGCTCACAATTGATATTATCAGTTGCAATAGGTCTTTTCAGAATTTCATTTCTGCATGTCCGTGACAATGTTTTCTTGGTATTCACCTCACTGAAAGGGACAGTTTGAAAACCTTTAACAAGTTTCACATCCTCACAATAAACAGGATCACATGTTGACATATGGTAGGCCTTGTCATCTTTCATCTGCCACGGGAAAGTCATATTACAAACTCCTCCTAACGCTCTATTATACATAAAGAAATAAATTCGGATAACTCATATTACCAAAAGTTCACCAGCATGTCTAGTAAAATGATTCTGGAATTCTGCACATCTGTCGGTGCTTGCACCCTTGCATCTCTTACTCTCTTGGTAACTAACAGTAGCAACTTCATCTGCATTCAATAACCCAGTGTCTGCAGAAGATTGACCAGCATATTCCAACATAAGATTCCATAACCTACATTGGCAGCGCAAAGGGATTAGCATCGACTATTCAAAACTGAGGTAGCATGTAAAGAAGAAAATTGTAGCTAATCAAGAGAGTTTGATAGTCAGGGTACCAGGATACAAAATCTACAGTCACGTCTCCAAGAAACGCCTCTAAATCCTCTTTTGCCTGATATTGATGCTTTCCATTACAAACCAGCACTGTTATATATTCCTAAAGTAATGAACATATTACTCTCAGTAAAATTTGGAGTAAATTCAACCATGAAGCAGTGAAAACTTGTTAATGAGAACAGGGCAAATCACGCATGTGCGTTCAATGTAAAATTTCAAACACAAGATTAACAATAAAAAGAAACAAATAAAGAAGTTAAAAGCAACTTGTCAACAATTACTGAAATTGAATACTATTCAGTGTTGGATAACATTCCCGAATCTTTCTTCTACTTTTCGTACATCAATTCGCAATATAAGACCACTCATTTCTTGTTGTACACTCAAATGCTTTCGATTATAGAAGATGTTAAGTAAGCTCTAGCCTCTTGCTCTATCTGATATTACACATTGATAACGTCTATAGAGACGCGCATGCAACTCCGAGACTATATCTTAAAAAACCGTGCATTAATTAGCAAGCAAACAACGAAATCATCGCGAAATGTAGCATGGATTGTTAATTTCATTGCCAACATTTTCTCAGCAACCAAACATACAGTTATTATTATGTTGATTAGGCAGCATATGAAACTTTCACTCTCATTCCACCGAAAGCAAAAGCATCACGAAACATAGTGTAAGCGTTAATTTCTCTGCCTACATTTTCTCAGCATCCAAACAACTAGTTACAAAAGAGAGTCGCTCGTACATTTTCCTAAAAAAATCATTTTCTATCGTTAATTAGACTCGAAAAATGGAAATAAACAAAGGAAAATCCGAAATCGCAGGAATTGGAAAGGATGAGAAAAATTACAGCGAGGACGTCGTCTGTGTACTCGGAGAGAAATTGAGGAAGCTTGCCGGCAATGGAGGATTTGAGCTTCCGAGCGAAAGGTGATTTCCTGTGGAGCTTGAAGGTCTTAGGGTTCGCCGAGAAAATATCCATCGGAGATTGTCGTAGTTCCGTTAGGATCGATCTCGCTCGCTCTGATCAATAGTTTTGACAGCCCATATACCGCTCATGTAAGAAGGAGCCACTGCAGCTTATTATACGAGCGTTCCCAACATTTGAAACGTCAAGCCAATTTTTGCTTTTTGATTTTTAATTTTGAATTTTTTTTTTGGTCAAGGGGAAGATTTTAAGAAAAACTAACGAAAAGTTCAAAATTTTTTTTCTTTTAATGAAAAATCATTTTTTAAAGGTACAGTGAATAGTACCAATTAACGGTAAAAATGTGGTTTTTCGTTAAAAGTGAACAGTACCAGGAGTGTTTTGTTAAAACTCCGTGGATTTTATTCCAACCAAAACAAAAACTTACAAACAGATAAAGGCCCAACAACACCTATAAACAACCAAAAAGGGCCTAAACAGAAAGAAAAACAATAGAAACAGAGAATGAGCCAAAAGCCCAAAACCAAAGAACATCTGAGAAGCACCCACTGCCTTCTCCACCGACGGTCCAAGGAACTACCAACCAGCCGATTCTCCGACCACCGCCGATCATCTCCTTCATTGACGTCTCTTGTGCACAGCCATTGGTTAGGGGCAATCGGCATCCATGCAAAAGAGGCCAATCACTAGGTGGAAACTTAGAACAAGTCTCGAGCAACACTGCCACAAGCGGCAAACACAAAGGAGAACATGATGGTGTGAAAAACACCTGAGCAGCTACAAGCGCCAGAACTCTACACATGAACTCCACATAGGACATGACTGAAAAAACAAAGCAAGGAAGAATGAGGATTTAGAAAACCCACAGGGTTGGAGGAATTGGACAGGCTGAAATGAAAATTAGGGAGAACCAACAGTAGATGCAGGGAGAAAAGGAGAAAAGGATGCAACACACGCCCCTAGCCGAAGCTAGGGCCGGTGCCACTGAAGAATTTGGAAGAAGGTCTCACAGAATTTGGAAGAAAGTTTGTTTATGTTAATTAATTTTTATTTGTTAGAAAATTGTTTGCAAAAATAAAAATTGAAAAACGAACGGTTATCAAACGTTACTTTACTGTTTTGCTTTTAATAGGTTCATATTGATGTTATCTTCACTATAACTGAATCATTATCATTGGTTCATTATCATAAAAAAATTATTATACACTTCAAACTGGACAAGTGCAGGTCGAAAATTAAAGTACCATTACGGCCATTCCGATAACCATACTGAAAAGTTCCCCAAGCGCTCCGTCCCAACTTGTTTTCCTTCATATCCAACTCATTAAAGACAAGGGTTGTACTATCTACACACCACATTTTACTTCTCACACACATTTTGATAATTTATGTCCGTTGATCTTCTTCAATTCATTCGATCCAATGGCCGAAAATTAAAAATATGTGTGAGAAGTAAAATGGGATGTGTGGATATCACACCCCTAAAGACAAAACTCCACAAAGTTACACCAAGATGCATAAGCATAGTTCTACAATCTTATTGCAGAAATTGAACTTTCTTGTCTACACCTCTAATTAAGTGAACAAGGAAAAAGTTAACTCAAGAATTAAACTTTATTTTCTAATTCCTTTCTCTCTTCATACACATTTCCTTTCGAGCTAACTACTTTTTATACCATTTAGGTTTGCGGTGATTTTCAAACTGGTCTATAAGGTTCTAATTTTCTCACATTGCATCATGAGGTTTTGAAATTGTGCCATTTTACACATTTTATCTCTTTGAACATCTAATGTTCTATTAAATTGATGAGTTGTCTGCATCAATATGAGGTAAATGTGGCTTACACATAGCCCATATAATGATTTCAAACTCATCATGTCATCAATTTATTGATGGATTAAATAATCAATTCTACCAAAGACATACATTGATACAATCGCGATACCTTGAAATGCAAAATAAGAAAATTAAAACTTCACGGCCCATTTTGATAATCACCCCAAACTTAAAGAGTGTAAAATGTATTTAAGCTGCTACCTTAAGATTTGACTTTGGCAAGGGAAAATAGAAAATAGTATAGTAGTCATTAATTCCCAAACCAGATAGATATTTCTTCGTGGTAATTAGTAAGTGTTGTTTTGTTTCCACATCATGCAAATTCGCATAAATTTATTTTAGGGTAGATTATATTTTCTCTCCTCAAGTTTGGGTGCAATTGCAACCTTATACAATATCTTTAAAATATTTCAATCTCATACATTAGTTATCATTTCATTTCAATTTTATACAACCGTTGAAAATTATGTTAAATTAGTTGTTAAGTGATGACGTGATAACAGTGAGTCCCACATTTTTGCTTATGTGGCTGACAACTTCTGCCACATGGCCAAACAACTGAAAAAATATTTAATTAATAAAAAATAAATTTTTTGTATAATTATAAACTTGAAACATAGAAAGAAAAAAATAATAAAATCCCTAAAACTTCCCCAGTTCCACACCCTCTATTCTCGCCCAGGACACCCCCGCCGTCGTCCTATCCATTTGCGCCATTCTCTCTGACCCCACCACCGGATTCTCCCTCCGTAACACCTTATTCAAGAACTCCGTCCTCGATTACAACGTCGCCTACTTTCTCACCGATCTTCGACACTACTTCGTCTCCCTCCCCAATGATATCATTTCCATCGGCCACCACCTCACACGGCACCTTCGCCATCTCTCCTTCCTGATTCTCGCCGAGGTCCTAGCCTTTGCTAGAACATGTGGACCCTCGCCGACACTGCCGCTTGCGAACCCAAACTTGAAGCATTCTTCTGCCATAGCTTGATTGTGAGCGGATCTAAGCACTGCACCACTTAAATACCTATATCAGGTGTTTTCTCCCATGGTGAATTAGATTGCCCATCTGGGTCTTCTCCATCTCCCTTAAAACCTGCAATTCCAACTCATCCCAGTCCTATATGGGTCAAATTCATGGAGAACAGGGAAGGGGCTGCGATTTGGGTGGGGTGGGGTTGTGCTGAATTTCACCCCCACACACCGCCAGCTGCTTCGTCGAAGCCCTGGCCAAACAATATTCTGAGTATTTCCTCAGTAGCCGATCGACGACTCCTCCGATATGCTGCAGATGCACATCTACAAAACATGCCCTCAGATTTTTTTTTTTTTTTTGTAATTTTTTAAATAAAATATTAATTGTTTGTCCATGTGGCACAAATTGGCAGCCATATAAGCACAAACGTGGAACTCATTGTTACCACGTCATCACTTAGCGGCTAACTTAACTGAATTTTTAACGGTTGCATGAAATTGAAATGAAATGATAACTAATGTATGAGATTGAAATGTTTTAAAAGATGTTGTATGAGGTAGTAATTGCACTCAAACCTGAGGGGATAAAATGTAATTAACTTTATTTTATTTTTTTTACATTGCAGGGGATCAAACGCCTCTGAACTTACTGATATTATATTTATACTTCCCCCACCACATTACCATCACCCTAACCACCGTGATGTATATGGTCTGGTCCACTTGGTGACTCTCTGAGAGAAGAGCCCAATTTCACTTTGGGATAATGCAAACCGCCGCCATTACAATTACCCTGACCACCATGATGTATAGGGTCTGGTCCACTTGGTGACTCTCTAAGAGAAGAGCCCAATTTCACCTTGGGATAATGCAAACCGCCGCCATTACCGTCACCCTGACCACCATGATGTATAGGATCTGGTCCACTTGGTGACAATCTGAGAGAAGAGCCCAATTTCACCTTGGGATAATGCAAACCGCCGCCATTTCCATCACCCCGACCATCATGATGTATAGGGTCTGGTCCACTTGGTGACAATCTGAGAGAAGAGCCCAATTTCACCTTGGGATAATGCAAACCGCCG